>MU122197.1:28785-210774 GCA_014904905.1 Wilcoxina mikolae CBS 423.85 | reverse complement strand
CCTCCTCCCTGCCATATCGGGGTTAAACAAGCTGCATCGCTCTGAAGGTGCTTTTCGACTGGAGGTGTGTGTACTTTTAGCCATCTGGTATATTAATGCGTTTGTGTTGTTCGTCTGAATGTCGGATAAGAGAGATTGACGGTGCGTAGTTGCAGGACAATTACAATCAGAGAGTCATTTGGAGCGTTACAGCCATCAACACACAACGAAATCATCGAGGAGTACTTAGCTTCAATATGCTGATACCAAAAGCCACCGTCACACTGCTCCCAAAACCCATAACTATTGGCCATTTGCAAGTAAGCTCTGGATACTGAAGTACGCTGATCAAGGTCCACCCTGCCGTTCTTCTTGCCCAAGCCCCGTCCGTTCTTCTCCATCTTTTTGCACTCAATGCCCTCTCTCCTGCTCGACCCCGCGTCCCTTAGACAAATAATTCTTGTCTTAACAGAGTGTCGTTTCTGGACTTTCGGCGTAAGGTGAATCAACAAAGCTCGACTCGGAAAGGGTACGAATTCGGTACAACCGTAGTCGCCAGAAACCATAATTCATTCGAGACAAGACTGTCAGTGAGAGTAAAGGCAACAGGAGGAAAGAAGACCCCGGAATTGACTAGCTGCTCGGGATTCGGGAAAGATAGACTTAAGATAATCTTGTCGATGGCAACTGAGATGGGGTTGGTAAGGAACGTATATGCTGCTGGCTGCGGTGGTGGTTGATGTCGTTGATTGTCTTGTTGATACTGCACTGGGATGAAAGCAACATTGAGATTAGAAGAGATAGATCGCAGAAGCGGGATTCCGATACATACTGAGTACTTAAGTAGTGTGCAAAAGAAAATTGCGGGTGCGTTGGCAGGAGATTTGATTATGTGACTCCACACACAATTCGGAATTGATCACAACGCATGACCCGGCTCCTCTCAGTTCGGGCACTTATCTCCGACACTCCCTAAGTGCGCTTGTCGTCTGCGAAGTCTACGCAATTTGCCGCCCCGACAGCCGCCTTTCAAGCCAACTTTTAGCGTAAACTCTCCTAAAGTACCACGTGCTGTTGGGTTAGGGCTTTGGCAACGGTGAACGTCTTTCGACTTAGGAAGCTTGATCTTCATAATAGAGCATCTAGGTGCTAGTATCTGGTTGCGCTTCTTGGTTCTTCGACATCATTCAGCATACTACATGACCAAATCCTTTAGCAGATGATATGCACAAAAGGAAGCTTCTGCTCCTGTATATACATGGTCGAAGCACAGAGTATTCAGGAGTTAAACTCGGGAATTCGAAATCATCTTGAGCATAAAATCCCTCGAGCTCGGTATAAATCAAATAAATGTGAAAGAATAACAAAATGTACTATACGGCCAAATAGAAATCCAACAAATCTAAAAGGACGTTCGAACAACATGCATCATTTCAAAAGTCTTGCTTAGGAGACAAACGAGGCAAAGCAATTATATCCCACACCACTCAGAAGCACGTTGTAGAAAGCACTAGAAGAATCGACCGATCAACTTTCACTAAACTATACGTCAGCTTGTGATTAACATAGGCTTTTACCATCAGAAGATCCGAGAACCAACCGAATATACATACTTATATAAAGGACAGTTAAGCAGTGGTAGTCGGGGTGGTGCTAGCATTAACGTTGGGGTTTGTGGCTCCGTGTTCAAGCAGCAGCAAGATCGTAGCCTTGTCACCGAGCAGCCTTGCCAGATGCAACGGCGTTTTTCCACAACTATCTTTCGCTTCAATATCGGCGCCGCGCTTGAGCAGCAGCGAGACTATACCCTCATGTCCATGCCGGGCTGCATGGTGCAGCGGTGTACTGTATGAGCGTTCTTCGCCTCAATTTTGGCGCCACGGTCGAGCAGAAGCTGGACCGTAGATTTGTGACCGCACCAGGCTGCACAGTGCAGAGGCGTATGACCTTCAAAAGAATCCTTGGTCTCGATATCAGCGCCACGGTCAAGCAGCAGCAGGGTCGTGTGCGAATCGTTTGCCATGAGCAGCGGTGTCTGGCCGTGACTGTCCTTGGCCTCAATGTCGGCGCCGCGGTCAAGCAGCAGCAGGAGTGCCTCCCGGTAGTTATACAGCACTGCCCAATGGAGTGGCGTCTCACCATTATTGTCCTTCGCCTCAATGTCAGCCCCATGGTCCAGCAGCAATGAGACTGCACCATCATGCCATTTCAAGACTGCATGGTGCAACGGCGTCCTGTTGATCAGGTCTTTCGTATTGGTGTCGGCGCCACGGTCTAGAAGCAGTCGAATCGCGCCCTCGTGCCTATTGAAGATTGCATAGTTCAGTGGCGCCATGGCACCATCGAAACAGGCCCCGGAGCTGGCTCCACGGTCAAGCAACAGCCGGACAATTGCCTCATAGCCCTTTCCAGCTGCCCAGCACAGCGGCGTTTTGCGACTCAAGTCAATAGCCTCGATATTAGCGCCTCGATCAAGCAGCAGGTGTACCGTGTTCCCATGACCGTTCGAGTTGGCGTGGTGTAGTGCAGTCAAGCCGTCTCCGTCCATGGACTCGATGTCGGCTTCGTGGTCAAGTAACAGCCGGACTGCCGCCTCACAGCCCTCCTTGGCTGCCCAGCACAGCGGTGTTCTGTGATTATCGTCCTTCGTATCGGTGTCGGCGCCACGGTCTAGAAGCAGCCGGATCGTGCCCGCGTGCCCATTCAAGACTGCATGATGCAATGGCGTCATGGCACAAGGTCCACCAAAGCAGACCCTGGCTCCACGGTCAAGCAACAGCCGAACCATCGACTCATGGCCCTGCCTAGCTGCATAGCACAGCGGCGTTTTGCGGCTCAAGTCCGCGGCCTCGATGCTAGCGCCACGATCGAGCAGCAATTTTACAGTGTACTCGTGACCGTTTGAGGTGGCACGGTGTAATGCAGTTGAACCGCCTCTGTCCGTGGCTTCTATGTCTGCTCTGCGGTCAAGCAACAGCCGGACTGTCGCCTCGCGGCTTTCCTCGGCTGCCCAGTTGAGCGCCCTCTTGCCGCTTTCGTCTACCGACTCTATGTGGGCCCCACATTTTAACGCAACGTCCACCACCTGGTATTGACCTAGTTTCGCGGCCGTGAGCACGGAGCTCCTGGTCGGTATCGTCCTTCTCCCCACCCTGAGGTTGGTAAATTTTATCTTGTAGCAATATGGTATCCCTGTTTACCCAAGAAGCCAAGAGGCTGTGCATCGGATTGCTTGTCATGAGCTTATCATGAACTCGAAGCTTGATTCGCTCAACATGTTCGTCTGGATGGCACATACGCAAGTGCATGGGTAAGAACTGAGGATATAATTGACCCATTCCCACTGCCCTATGTACTGAACAAAGTGTACAAAGTTGTCGTTGGTCCACAACTCGAGATCCTCCGGGAGTTGGATATTTCGAACACCTTGTAAGAATAGGTCGAGGTAACGGTAGCTCGCAGTGGTAATTTCACGGTGTGTTGTCGACTTGTCTATTCCCAACTGAGCCAGCGAGCTGGAAAGAAGAAGGAAATCCTGAACTGTCTGATGCATGAGCTGAACTGGCCGAGCGCCGGGTATTTCGTTGCCATTCTCCATTTGAACAAAACTGGTCACGTTGTAGGATTCGCCGGGAGGGTTGTTCAGCTGGTGTGATCTGTCGCCACCCCAAATTTCAATAAGGTTCCGTCCGCAATGTACAATCCGTCTTTCCATTCCAGGGATGTTGATTATGTCGTATTCGAAATTGAAGTCCGTCGATGTTTCTGGTTCATTATAGTCATGGATTGCTAGCACATGGCGAAGTTCGTTGATAGTAAGTGACCTCCTCGTGAAAAGAGTATAGCGGAATAATATTTTCGAATGCCGAATATCTAATCGATCCCACTCTTGCGAAGCACCTCCACATATTTCGTTGAGAATACGCTGGTACATTTTTTTAAGGTTAGAGGGTAGTTCTTCGAGGGCCTGCAGGATAGCTCTGGGAGAGCAACCCTTTTTGGTCCAGCTGAATCAGAATTTGACCGACGAGATAAAACCAAACGAAGACACCCTCTGCGCGTTCAACTATCCTGCTCGCGGTATCTTCAGGAATTTCCGCCGAAATACTAAGCTCTTGGAGGAAAGAAGAGGTGTACATCGCAATATCGGACTTCGTATGATCATGAAGAGATAGAGTGCGAACAGTCTTGGTATCGAGAACTTCATTCACAGGCCGACTGGCGAAGAAAACCTTCACCACACAGTTGCCGCATTTCGTGCATAAGTTACGGAGTGATTCAACTAGCTTTTTTCGTTCTCCGTTGCCCACATCGCTCTCGTCGAAGGCGTCGATCAGTAAATAAATGCGCTCGTTTACTGGATGATCACCCAACGACATCAAGACGCCGACTAATGAGTCAAACGTCCAGTTGCCCTGGTTATCCGTAAATTCTGAGTGATAATGGTAGAAGAAGTCTGCATTCTGATGTAGGATTTGGTAGAGGAGCACTTTGAGCATCATAACATGGCTTGTTTCATCATCACGGACACTGTAAAAGAAGCTGGCAACAACAGCGGCAGCAGACCGGTGGCATAAGGCGCACGAAGAGGATCCAGGAAGGGATAATCTCTGGGAACAAACGATATCATAAGCACTGACGTATAAGAACCAATGCGAAATATTGCACATACCTGATCCACGATATCGATCGGCTTCAGACCGCCGCCGACCATATTGCGCGCTTTAAATCTATCAAGTACTCTTCTGAGAAAAAACTTGCATAAGGTACTTTTCCCACTACCAGGCTTCCCCTTCACGAAAAGAAGGCTGGAGTTTTGAGATTCGGACCACGCTAGATATTCCGGATGGCTCCACAGCCACTCAAACGAACCTTCGTACTCGGATAAGATATTATGGTATCTAGACGCCAATATATTCAAAGAGAAAAGGCAACCTGTTCTAGGTAAGCTCACGTCGACCGAAGGAGGCGTAGATGGGTCCAACCTGTCAGCATTGTAGAGTAATCAATGAACTTGAAGCCTTCAATGTCTCTGAAGGGCTCGTTTGATCGGCCAGTGAAGAGTACTTTTATTGAAGTTTCTCCCATTCCGTAAACACGGAGAATCTCGAGAACCCCTTTAAGAAACTCCGAGCTCCCCTGGCCCACATCATCAAGCCCGTCAATCACTGCTACCATTGTATGGTTTCTGTTCAGCCATTCAAAGAGGGTCAGACGAACAGCTTTTATCAACGAGCAGAGGGGATCGCGAAGGAGCTTTGTCAGCATTTCTTTGCAGTCTTCATGGAGTTCATTTCAGGTAGCCTTGGTCGAACTATTTTTATCGTGAAGAAACTGGAGGAATGTATGCAAGAGTGTGGGTTTCAAATTCTCGTCGGAAGCTGTGACAATTTCATAGAGTAGTGAATGAGCAAAGCTAATAAGAATTGAGTCTGACTCTTGCGCTTCAGCGTTCACACATGAGAAGAAGAAGACGAAAGTTCCGTTTTCTTTCAGACAATCAGCGGCAAGAAATGCAATCTCGCCGGGTTGTGACGTGTCTTTCCGTGAGATGCAGAGTAACTGCGAAGATGGATACGTGACCCAATCCCGAAACACAGAATTTTTAAGAATCCAGAAATGATGTGGATTGTATAGGTCGAGGTTCGCAGGCGCCGCTGCAGGAGGGATCCATGAAAGGAGAGCCAAGATGTGTTCCCAAGAAATCTGACCATCTTTTACCTGGTTCAATATATCGTCGAGGTGGGTGGTGGTTGCTATTTGCAGTCAGAGGGAAATATTCGAAGCCAAACCTAGTTTGTGATCCCAAACCCGGATTACAGTCATACATGGCTCGGTGAAAAGGTACCAGAGCATTATGACGCGGCAGTAGAAGGTATACACAAGTAAGACAATGTTACGTACAGATAAATTTCGACATACATCGAACCATAGTCCGATAGCTTCGCTCAACGGGCGAAGAAAATTTGGCCATGTTTGAATGGTCTTCGTCAATTGGGAATACCTGTTCAGCAGGGAGACGTAACAGAGCTGAGAAACGTTCAACCATCAAGGCCTGATGCTCTCCTCTTTCCATTCGTCCATCATTTCCCTACCAGGATTAGCGGTCCGAGCGAAATATAAGACATCACATGACTTACCATGCGTACTGTATTTGTTCTCGCTGTCTCGTAGAAGCTAATAATGTTACCACCTGGAAACCCGTTCAAAATCTTCGCAACATCGCCCCGTAGTCGCTCCAGATAATCCGAGCCAGGGGTAAGTTGTCGGATAAGGTCCACCGCGTTGTATCGCCAGCTCTGCCCTTCTGGTCCGTTGACTAGTTTCGCATTGATGTCGGCGATAGCATTTTCGAGCTCCTCCGTTCTTAGTCCGTCAAGCGGGGTGCCGAAGAAAACCAACACCCGAGAAGACTGTAGCACATGTTTATATATATCGTTCTTGCTCGACTCGATCAATGTCTGTAGCCTATTAACCTCCATAGGTATGTTAAATCTACACGATCAACATCCTACCTCGAGTATGATAAGACCTCCAAGACTGTGTCCTACAAAAATAATGGGCCTTTTCTACCAAACCATCAACCACCATTCTTTTAAGGGGAAGCATGGATCAGCTCGTACTTCAGCACCACATCTGAAGTTTTCAACCTCCTCAAGAAAAGTTCGTTGAAAGTTCACGAGTCGGTGAGGCAATGTATGAGGTCCGTCTATGCGGGAGTCGTATCCATACGCCATAATCCTGGCGTCCTTCAGATCTTTTGGTAGGAAGTCCTTAAGCCACATCTTGTGTGTTTTCCTGTGTCGCCATGACCCATATGCATGACCTGAAAATGTGTGAGTCGGGATCCCTGAAACTCTAGGTGAAGGCCCAGAAATAAACCCGCGAGACCCGTCACCGCAATGACACTGTTCGTCCAATGCATCAGAATGCTTTAATTACTCGCCGAAGGGCCAGAAGAACAATAATAGGGGAAAACGTACTCCGTGACAACTTTCCCAGGTGGAGAGTAGACGACTGTCATTCCATAAAAATGACGGTCAATCACAAGATCGATTGATGTATGATGATCCTCATCTGGAGGAATGGAGCGAAAGTATTCTGTACACACGTCCTTAAAAATCAATAGAGCCGTTTGTGTTGAGCCAGAAAGACTAAGGGAGAGCCGAAATTTCTTGTGATCCTGTAGTGGAGGGTCGAGTTGATAAATAGCGTCCAGTAGCATTTCGTCGTTCCATTCGAGAGGTACAGCACGTATTCGAAAGCATTGAGCTTCACATGTGGAAATGGTGAGGCTAGGGAGCCATATTCAGAAAGATGATTTCGGGATGTTGCAGGTTGTGCGGTCGGAACGTCCCATTCTGGAGCTACGGTTGCTGTATTATGTAGTCCATGTTGAAAGTTCGCTAATATATCTTCCGGTGTGTCTATCGTAGGTTCGTCTTCGCTGTCTGCACCTGCTGGCTTTTGTATGGAAGGTGGGTAGACAGATATGTTGTGGTCGTCCGTGGATTTGATTCTTGGCAAGCGAGCCTGACTTAAGGAAGCTTGTGATGCGATAGAGAGTGCTCTCTTCCTGGCACTTGGATTCGACCCTCGAGAGATTGGTAGCGTCGGCTCCAGACTATCGATTGTTCGGTGATTGTTCATTATGCGGGGGCCGTGGGGGTTTTTCAGCGCGCACCGTATCCTTCTGTTGTGTGTAGGTCTAAAGTTTGAGGCTTGATGGATGGTGTGAAGGAGAGGTATGGATACGGGCTTCTCCGCGATCGCAGAGTCGGCAGTATGCAAGGTAACACAAAGGAGGCTATGACAAGACATTCTCAAGTACGAGTACATAAGTATCCTACGTAAACACCTGGTTGTATTTGGCTGGATGATTGAAACATCGGTGTAACTCTGATAGGTCATTGTCATCCGACGGAGAGAGATGATGACGAGAAGATGGATGTGATAGGATTGGATGGATTAGATACATGCAGTTGGCTAGATCCGAGCGCCGAAGTGAGTGGCGAGTAAACCTAACCCTCAGGTTACATATGCAGCGAGGGATCAGCCACTTTTAAACCTCACATGATGGAGCTCCCGGTATGAGAAACTGCGGAAAACCAAAACGGACAGGAGCTTGTTTATGGTGTTTACCATTGAGTTCAACAGGGTGGAGGTAAACTATCAACAACAGAGCGCAAGAGTTGTGATGTGAATCCCATACTCTAAAGAGGTTATTTGTGTCATCCTGATATCCTCAGCATGTACGGATTGTGGTTGTGAGATCCTATAGACCGAGTCCAATCGAATCTTTTCCACTCATGCATATATACATCCTTCAACCGCTTCAAACCAACCAGAAACTCCAGCAAGACCGTTTCCTCCCACTCCTCCATCTTCAGACCACAGATCAGTGAACAAAAATTTCCAAGCACGATCTGTCCCGCCTGTTCTATGTTCCACCCAACCCACTTCGGATGAACAACATCACACAATTTCAGTGTCCAAAAACTCAGGAATGATGTTGGGGACTGGTAACACCGATTCTAGAGGCTCGCCGAACAGACTCCGTCGCTCTGTAGTGTACATGTCCTCCGTTCGCACTCTCATATCTGAATCGTATACAAGTTATCTCTTTCATATTCTGACAACCCGGAATTGATCAGCAAATGTCCCGCGATATCGATTCATATTTCCTCTCACCTTTTGTCAGTTACGTGCCACAGCCAGAGGCGGAGTACCGAATTATTCGGTCTCAGCAGTCTCTGCCTTGTTATTGACGCTAAGCTTGACAAGCAACCGAACTGTGGCATCATGCCCCTTTTGAAGCTGCAAGATGTAATGCCGTCCGCCCATTGTTGTCCTTGGACTCCTTGTTGGCAGCGAGCTCGACCAGCAGCCGAACCGCGGCATCGTGCCCTTTTGAAGCTGCAAGATGTAATGCCGTCCGCCCGTTGTTGTCCTTGGCCTCCTTGTCAACACCGAGTTCGTCCAAAAGCAGCCGAACAGTGGCATCATAACCGATAACAGCGGCACAGTGTAGTGCCGTCCACTCGTTATCGTTCTTGGCCTCCTTGTGGGCACCGAGCTCAACCAGTAGCCGAACCGCGTCATCACAACCGATAGCAGCGGCACAGTGTAGTGCCGTCCACCCTTCGCTGTCCTTGGCATCCTTGTTGACACCGAGCTCGCCCACAAGCACCCGAACCGTAGCATCATGCCCACTGGAAGCCGGGTGATGGAACGCCGTGCACCCAGTATTGTCGTTAGCCTCCTTGTCGGCACCAGGCTCGTTCACAAGCAGCCGAACGTGGAATCATGCCCGTTAGAAGCCGCCAAGTGAGCGCTGTTCCCCCCCTTGTCCATGGCCTCCTTATCAATACCGAGCTTGATAAGCTGCTGAACCGTGGTATTGTACCCGTTGCGTCCAACGAACAAATGATACCTACAAAGATGATCATGATAACTTGTGACCTTTCATTCGAATTGACGAGTTATAGTATCTTTGACATCCCAAACACCCCCAAAAAGTCATATATCAAACCCAAAAAGAACCCAAAAACCGTAAAAAAAGAAAAAAACAATCGCTCCTATATGCAAACGCCTAAACACCCACACTCCCGCCATTTTCCAACCCCTCTTCATACCTCCTCCCCACCTCCAAAAACACATCCTCCAAGCTCGTTCCCGCCACACTAAACTCCGCCACACCCACCTCCCTCGCACTCTCCAGCACCCCAAAAACCTCCTTCACCCTCCACCTCTCCACCGGAACCCGAAACTTCAACTGTCCCAACACACCCCTCCCAACCTGTACCCCAAACCTATCCTCAAGAAACCTCTCAATCCTCTGCATCTCCTCCCTCGTCGAATGCGGCGCACTCCCGCAAACTAAATGTACATGATGAAACTCTCCATACTGCATCCTCAACTCCTCGATCGTTCCCAGTGCCAGCATTTTCCCACCCAGAATCCCAACACGCGACGCAAGCGCATCACTCTCTTCCATCGAGTGTGTAGTAAGCACTATCGCCCTCCCGGAAGACACAGTGCGGAGGGTACGCCACATAACCCTTTTCGCGGCCGCGTCCATCCCAGAGCTTGGTTCGTCAAGGAGCATAACGGATGGATTCCCCATCAGTGCTATTCCAAGGCTGAGTTTCCGCTTGTTCCCGCCTGATAGCGCCTCCACTTTCCTATGGACGAAATGCTCCAAACCGACTGCACGGATGATCTCCCTGACGTTGTGGGGGACGTTGTCGACGCCCTTCACGGCAGCGTAGAAGGATAGGGTTTGTGTTACGGTTAAGTTATCGATTGCGTCAAACTGTGGGCACACGCCGAGGGTGGTTCTTGCGAGACTTCGTTGGCGGGAGATGGAGTGGCCGGAGACAAAGATGTCGCCGGTGTCCGGGGGGAGTTCGCCAAGGATCATGGTGAGGGTTGTAGTTTTTCCTGCGCCGTTGGGGCCGAGGAGGCAGAATTTTTCGTCGCGAGAAACGGTGAAGGAGACGTTGTCTACTGCTTTGTTGCGGCCGAAGGTTTTGGTGACGTTGTCGACTACTAGGGATGTTTCCTCCCCACGGGCGGTGAGGACAATTGGAGTAGCTGATGCAGATCTTGTTTTTCTGTATAGAAACCGCGGGAGCTGACGACCGCTTTCCCACCAAACCAGGAAGGCGTAGAAACAGCAGCTTTGGATGACTAGGTAGCACACTGGACCTCCGTAGAGATCGAATGCGCCGGGCGATTTCCGTAGACCCGCAAACCCGCGAGTTGATGCTGTTGATGGGTTGCACGCGACTGAGAAAAGGTTTAATGATATGAACAAGGCACGATCAAGGTTTGCGATAGGGAATAACATTCCCAGAGCATAGAAAGAGCCATTCATGGAGCTCAGAAGTTTCTCAGCCGAGCCAACGGTGAATAGAACCATCCAAATGACGACAGCAGTCGCGTGCATACCGGCATTGATACCGGCCATTGCGGGAAATGCCGCAAGAGAGGATTTTGCAAAGAGAGATACCACGAAGGATAATAAAGTCGCCGTAATACCGTAAAGTGTGAAAATCAACACGAGAAATAGTGGATGGTACCAGTTGTCTGGATCGTTGGTAGCAAAAATGATCGCGCAGATGATTCCGGCAATGATGAGGGATGCGGACTCGTAGAGGAGATGTCCCAGCCAGAGTGGTGCCGGACGAACACCGTTCGAGTAATGGAGTGCTCGAACTTTAGAAACTCGTTCCCGCGTGGGATATAGTGTGGGAAACGAGGCAGCAAGAGCCATGGCGAAGCCAAAGAAAAAGATGAAAATCAGGGCCCATCCCAACCCAGGAGGCGTGAAATCCTTTCTTGAAAACATCCGGACGTCAGCGTTGATGGTGATGTTGGTGCCGGTTTCGTTGATACGCAGCTGGTTCATGAAGTTCAGTGGCAAAGCAGAATACCACAATGGAACCTCCATGTTCAATCCGAGGATATCATTTTTCCCGTCTGTTTGATTATAGTATAACGCTATAGGAATATTGGCGTAATTATTCTCAAGTTGAATCTGGAAAGCCTCGAGATCAGGCTCCGTCTGCTTAGGAACCGGATATGGTATGTACTTTCCCATGGCAGTTTGCAACGCGCCGAGCTTCTGCGTTGACCAAAAATCCGCAGGAGCCAATAACACACTACTGTTTAGGTATAGCTGGAGAAACTGGCTTTGTGCGGGCGGGGGAGACTGCCGTTTCCTCAAGGAACTATCGCGACGAATACATCTGTCAATGGTATAACCTCTAGTGAGGCCGCGAGTAGCGATAGCAACCGCAACGGGAATCACTATAGCTGCAAGCACCGGAATATAGCTCCTTCGAATGATCATCCAGCGTTTAGAATAGATAGCCCTCATCTCTCGCCAGAAGTTGGAGACAGTACTAGGAGATAGATCCAAAGGTTCCGCGTCGCTTTTAGGGTCCGAACTATTCGACAGGATACTAAGATTCGCCGACGATGATCCATCAATGTTCTTATTTTCTAAAGATGTCTCGGAAAAATTGGCATCGGCAACCGTATTCAAGAAAACGCTCTCCAGCGTCGGACCTTCCACTTTGTAATCTTGCACGCCGCTGGCCTCAAGTTTTCGTAGTGTTGATGTTACCTCCGCGGCATTTTTGACCACCAACTCGGATTTTGGGAAAACTGTAGTGATTTTGTATCCATTGCCATATCTTGTCTTGAGTGCTGCGGGTGTTCCAGTGGCCTGAACCCTTCCTTTCGAGATTATAGCTATATCTATTACTGGTATCAGCATGTGACACGACAATGGGAACTCGACGGAACCATACAATCTGACAGAACGTCGGCTTCATCAAGGAAGTGGGTCGTGAATAATATTGTGCGCTTCCCACGGTTGGCCAGAATTATCTCGTGGATCTTCAGTCGTGACAATGGGTCCTAATTCAGACCGCGTTAGTCTAGTATCATCACGTGTGTGCATGGAGGGCGTACCAAGCCGCTAGTTGCCTCGTCCAGACAGCAAACCGTTGATCCGCCGACCAGCATTATGGCCAGTTGTAGCTTCCGCTTCATTCCACCGCTCAGTGTGCTAGACCGCGTAGACCTCTTCTTCCAGAGATCACACTCCGAAATGATCTTGCCGTCATCAACGTTTTCGTTGCCTGCACATTTGATTTTTGCCCACAGTTTCACATGTTCTTCGACGGTCAAGGAATCCCAGAGCACCTGTCACATGCTTATCAGTTTCCAAAATCGCAAGCTTCAGGAGGTTTGTACTCACATTACCCTGTGGACATACTCCAACCCCCGAAAGCGTACTATTTCCATCCCCGTTCAAACCAGCAATCGCAACCTCTCCACCAGTTATTCCGCCAATCCCAGCAATTGCCTGCAAAGTTGTTGTTTTCCCACTCCCATTCGCTCCCAACAGGCACATAATCTGTCCTTGGTACACCCTCAAGCTCAAATCCTCCACTGCCTTGACTTTTCCGTACCACCTCGAGAAGTTTGTAAGCCTAATACCCAGCGGCGCACCATCACCCACTTCCTGTGTCTCCAACGCCACTCTCCGACCCTTCGTCTTCACCGAGAACATCCAGCTCTCAACCAACGCTGCTAACAGCGGGAAGATGATGATGTGGGCCAGAGAAAAAGCCCAGTACACAATTCCCTTGGTTGCAGCTGGTCCTCCGATCGGCCAGTCTGGGTTGTGGACTACTTGGTTTATATTCTTTAGGAGGTTAATGGTAGTGCTTCCGGCCTCCCAACCCGCGAAGCTCGAGAGGAAACTGATGTAGTTGACTGGTGGGAAAACGGCGGATAATCCGACAAAGATTGTAGGATTAGAGTCGGTCCACCCTCTGTTGAAAGTAAGCACTACCGGGACTGTAGCCAGCAGCATGCTCAGGGTGACGGCAAATACTGAAGCCAACTGCGCGCGTTGAAAGAAGGCGGATATAAAAATTGCAAAAGATGCCATCGATAGCCCTCCAAGAATCTGGAACCCAATGATGATGGCCGCATTAGAGCTGTGGAACAGTTTTACGGCAAAGAAGATCGACCCAATCAACCATCCAGGAAGATACAGGGCTGACAAACTGATATGCCAGGAGAGATATCGTGCAATTTGACTACAGCCATGGGCTGTGAGGAGAGACGTGATGCCGATTTCGCGCTCAGAGACAAAGAGCCCCGGAAGATGGTATAAGATGCCAATCATCCCAATAAAAAAGGCGGGGTACATGTATCTTGCAACCCCACGCATGTAGGACTGATTTATGAAGGTATCCTGTTGCTGCTGTGTAGTCCTAGTGTATCCCCACTCTCTTGGAGGGGCGTCTGGTAGCTGATCGGGGGCAATGGCTTTATCTACTGCCCATTGTAACGGTAGAATGTGTGATTGTATCGGCGAATTCGAGTGAGCGATATCGATCATGCCAGTCCTCAGCGAGGGATTGACAAAAATTGTATAATCGACCTGTGTCCTGTCACTCCACTGATACCACTCGTTAAATACAACCACAGCGTAACAATTGCTGGAGCCCAGCAAGTTCATCAAGCATATGGAAGTGATTTCCTCCATGCTGTTGACCGTAATCGTTCCCGTCAATCCCTCGTTCCCAATCACCCTGTTGATATATAAATCCGTCGCATTACCAGCACGCACAAACACGAGCTTTCCGCCGCTTGAATCGATAGCATCCTTCAAGTCCCTTATTGGTAGAATATCACCGAATCCAAAGCTTTGCGGTGGGAAGAACAGGTACTTTGCGTAGGATAGGAAGATCATCACCCCCACTGGAACCACCAGGCATCGTATCAGTGTAGTGAACCATTTTCGCCGTAAGAGTAGGTACGTCTTTTTGATGAGTGTTGTTGTTTGTCGTACCACGATCCTAATTTGCGCTGGTATGGCCATCGTATTGCTGGCCAATTGAGTACAGGGCTTGTTTGCATATGTCAGAACAAATCTCCGCAAACCTCCAGAGACGGGAAACACACTTATGAACACTGTGGAAAGAATGTGGAAACTCCATTGTAGTAATTAGGCGAGCCGGCGAATATACGGCTCTAAGTTTAGCCACATGGCAGGAGGAATAACGTTAACCAGGTAGCGTTGTCGGCGTGATATCGATATGACGAACGGGTTTCAACATTATACCTATCACAAGCGCCAAGGGCTTCGTGGCGGAGCTCAGAGCTGATTTGGATTACATACCTGTCGTGCTTAAAGCAGATGTAATCTTCGGATACCCGCCGAATTGCTGTCGTCAAAAACTGCTCCCACCCCGCACCAGTCCTCACTTGCAACTCCATATGTTCAGCTTGGCCGACAACCGTTACCACTAAGGCTTAGATGCCTAGACAGCTCTAAGAATACACCTCTGTTAGTGATAATTGGCCGCTGTCTGGCCGCAGCAGGCTGACTCGAGTGATGGCCGGTGACGATCAGTAATTTCACCAATCGGGCGTTTCATCAAGATTCAATTCCAAATTCCAAGATGCAAAAGCCATGATTCAGATTGCGCACTTCATTTTTGTCGTGCGATATCTAATCATTCCTACTGCGTGGAAGAGTACGCGTATGCCCAAACCGATCATTACGTTTGGGGCGCGCGGCAGATCGACAGTGCAGCTTTAGAGATAAGTTTAGTCACATACCGGCCGAGTTCCGGTCTTTCGTCAGCCACAACATGACACCGAAGACCCGCCTTTGTCATGATTTGAGAGGGCCCGAGGGAATCTTCTTTTTGGGTCTCAAAATGCCGGAACAGGCCACCGTCTATGGCCGCAGACGACCAAGAAGCTTCGCAAACGATCGAAAAATGGAATGGATATTCGGATATCCACCTGTGATCCCTCCACAAAACAACCTGCAAACAACCTGCAAACAATGATTTTCGAATGTTCGGTTTGAGGTAGATTTCGCAAATATCATGGGTCGGAGCAGTCATGTTGTTTATAAATATAAAGTGAGAATCTTTCCGTCGAATACGAGCTACCGGTAAAAATGGAACGATAGAGATGACAAGATGACGATACCTACTTACATGTAAGTACATAGTGTAAGCTATATTGAATGAAAAGCTGAAGGACTATTTATATCAGCCATCCATCGTGATTTCTTGTGTCCTATTCACTTTACTAGTTGATTTCTAGGCGGTGGATCCGGAGGGGAATTCGAAGCGTGGCACTTCACCTGCCCTCGCCTATCAGAATTTAATCAAAAGTAGTAACCCCGCACATTGATCGTGTAACCCACCACTTCAGATGATAGATGAAAGGAAGAATTTCATGCGTCGAGCAGATCCAACCTACCCTGCACCAACACAGCGGGAAGATATTGTAGATACGAGGAACATCCAACATCATTCACTACCTACTCCAACTTGATTTCACAACCTTCACCTCTGGTGTAGGATCCGGATGCACTAAATTGGCGACGTTGACGCAATCCAAAATGTTGTAGAGCCCTTACAAATGGTCCTGGGGTGAAACCTGCAGCTATACCTCTTTCGCAGAGTACGAGAGCTGTAGCTATCAATATATCGCCTTGTTGTGGCCTTGTCGTAGAGCATCTTACCCAGCTCAAGGGCTTAGTTAGTTGACTACGATTTGATCTGGAAAGGTAATCTTGAATTCTTCCAGTGATCTCAAGCGGTCAGATCGGTCAGATACGAGGAGACCTTTGACCGGGTCGGTCTGCATATGCTGGGCAGCCTTAAATCCTAATCTGACCGGATGTTTATCTCATCAGTCTATATATATTGACAGTCATAACTGGATTACCGAACCAACCGCTTGCACCGCCGAATGTTCCGATTTATAGATAAATACTTAAGTAATTCCCAATGGCTATAAATACTCGCCGTTTCTCGACTAAGCGGCAGGCGTTCATAAATGGTAATTACGGGCTGCCGTGAGCCTCGATCGGCCCGGTATATTGCCAAGGCGACATTTCCAGCTCACAGGACTT
Source organism: Wilcoxina mikolae CBS 423.85 (assembly GCA_014904905.1). NCBI lineage: Eukaryota > Fungi > Ascomycota > Pezizomycetes > Pezizales > Pyronemataceae > Wilcoxina > Wilcoxina mikolae. Next base: position 194,327 of record MU122197.1, on the reverse strand, counting down.
TCCGGCGGTACCGCGCCAGGATGTCTCGTACTAAAAATTTATACACAGAAATCCTTCTCTCTACTTCCAATATCCACCAATATATGGTCCTCATCGTAATGTGTGCAGGGAACTGTGGGTGAAGTTCGGAAGCGAAACTATATATATCATAGCCATGCTATATTGATTTACACTGGTTATCAGACACCAATCAGATCTGAGCAGATTTTCAATAGGGTGAACACTCCCTCGGTCGATAAGTATATTTCTCGTTCATCATAAGTATTACCAGCCATAAATTATCACTCACGGAGTTCCGGGCAGTGATGGGTAGGAGAAGGCTTGTCTCGTGAGGTAGGCTCATAAAAACTCGAAGCTCGAGATTTCGTGGACGATCTCCCTGGAACCCTATTTACGTCCAACAGTACAGAGCGAACATCTCTCTAATCTAATCTCTCCAATCGTCGCTCGTGCTCGTCACCAACATAACGACGGCCGTTGTCTCAGATAGGCGGTATGATGTATTTGTTACTGTATGGGAGGCACCGTGTCTATTAGAGTGTACAGATGAGAGAGAGAGAACATCGAGACTATCTACACAAGTGTGTGGGGGAGCAGCAAGCAGTCACAAAGTGCAAGTGCACCTTTGTATGCAACAGTATTTTTTTAGCAACCGTGAGTGATATACTATGATCAAGACTGGAATACAATATTAATCGCACTACTTCACTTACTTACTCACTCTGAAGTGTGGTACCAGGGGGCATGATGTGGAAGACGCAGTGATGGTGATGACAGGAATGTGTGGTGGCGGCGGAATCAGTTTGTCTATTGTCTTCACGGCGCTGTGAGAATGTGGTGTGTTTCATTACATACTGGCACGGCCTCGCGAAGCAAAATCTATTGAACGGCCACGGCGAGGGGGGGGGTTTATAGGAAAACCCGAAGGTTGCCAAGCTACAGATTGGGCCGGGACTTCCGGTGTGTATCGGGAACTATCTGCGCGTGCGAAAGCCGGCACACTCCATTGGCCAGCATGTACACTTTTGAAGTACTCCTAGTGTTGCACATGGGACGAGATGGGGCGAGATATGCTCAAGTCCCGTCTCGTCCCGTCTCGTCCCATCCCGTGGTGCAATCCCCTGGGTCCCGGGAGGAGCATTCAGTCCTGGCAAGACTCCCGGAACCATGGGATGTCCCGTCGCGTGTGCAACACTAAGTAGTCCTCCTCTACCGCGTTACCATATGCAGGTGGCTTACACTACCTAACTTACGGGGACGTCTTCCTTGGCTGGCACAGCACCTTCTTATCTCAAGAATCGAGTGATATTTACATCACAGTAATAGATTAGTAGGTGCGAGTAGGTTTCCCGCTCCTTAAGCGTTCTTGCCAGAACAGAGTAGTAAAACATGCCCTTCGTTTTTCCAATTTACTAACTCAGTACCTTATAAGCGCTCGCTAGTTTCGAGAAAGTCTTTTGTCAGTCCTTTTCCCTCTGTCGGCCTGAGTTCAGTCTGATTTCAGCCTTTTGGACAGGCTTTTGATAGCCAAAAAGGCTTGTAAAATGGGTTTTGGCCCGAAAAATACCGACAAAATACTTTCCTCGAACCGCCAATCCCCCATAAAGTAGCTACAGTCTTTCGTTTGGCCTACAACGGTCACGGAGACGAGTCGGCTGGGAAAATGTGGACGACTGCTGGAATGAAGGTATTAACTTCGAGGTATTCCAGTCTGGACCTGGGGTGGATACTACGTAGATTTGGCTGCGATTCGTAATCGGGAAGTGAACCGTGCCGTCAGATTGGCGTGCAAACCGCCCTGTAAGTAGGCTGCAGCTGTGGAAAATCTACGGACTTCCCAGCACACTATCAAATTCAGGCTTATTACCGCAACATTAATATCATTCGCTCTAAATTGTGGTACCGGGGGGTATGATTCCGCAATATGTGGTAGATGCAGCGATGGATGTGGTGGCGGCGTAATCAGTATTGTCTGGTGTCTTCACGGCCCTGGGTTAGAAGGCGGTGTGTTTCGCTACATGGCAGCACCGCCCAACATACGCTGGGTGCCCGCCTGGGTTTACACCAGAGTTCCGAGACCAACACTGAGTGCAAAGCAAAATCCATTCAACGGCCACGGCGAGGGGGGGGGGTTTATAGGAAATCCCGAAGATTGCCAAGCTATATATCGGGCCGGGACTGCCAGTGTGTATCGGGAACTATCGGCGCGTGCGAAAGCGGACACACTCCATTGGCCGACCCTCTCGCACTGGGCATATACTCGATGCCGGGGTTTGGAGAAGCAACAGCATGTGCTCTCTCTACCGCGTTACCACGTGCAGGTGGCTTATGCTGTTTATTCTCTACTGCTGAACACGAGACGGGACGAGACGAGATATGACATAGGCCCGGGCCGGCTCGTCTCGTGTGCTACACTATTAATATTCTCTAAACCCTGGCAGCGGGTACAAGAGTATGTACTTACATGTAAGTATTTATTTTCGTGCCACTGCTTGATCAATATCTTCCTTAGCGGGCACAGCACAGATGCGGAACTGTGCCGTTTCGGATTGGCGTGCAAACCGCACTGTAAGTCGACTGAGGTCCGATATGAGCCGCTTGCTAACCATGCATTATCTATATAGATAGATTAGGGATTGGGCGGTCTTGAAGGCGACATCTCGAGGTCAATTCCGGCGCTTTGTGTTGAGCGATCCACCGAAATAAACCGATTTGAGAGGCGCCGCTTGATGAAGACAAGATGGGAGGAGTGTGGGTTTGATACTCTGGGCAAGCCAATCAGAGTACTGTACCAGGCATTGAGCTTCGGACGGGCCTTTTGATTTCAACCGTTTTGGATTCGGACAGGGCGTGGTTGCAGGTCATTGAGTTTCGGATTCGACCAGAGTATTTTACAGAAAAGATGAACTATTTGGGTTCTGAAACGGTGATCATGAGTGACGAATGGAAGAGTAGCTAGTATGCCTACAAAATTCATCACACTTTTGCAATTGTTGTGTCGGTCTATTTTTGACACCGCTATTGATTTCTTCATGTTATCAACTTTAATTTGCCCCTATATATGTCTCAATTGGAGCTGTAATGGGTGAGTTAGCCATACCATATGGTACCGGTGCTGGGTTTTCGGAGGCCACATGGTATCACTCACGTTTACCTCTGGTTTCACAATAATTCGATTTGGACACCCTGCTGATTACGATTACAAAACCAATCAATGTGCGTACTAGACACCCACTGATTTCTGATTACGTCCGAAGCTCAATGCCCGGTACAGTAGAGTATACTCTACCTGGGCAGTTACACAGGAAACAACTCGTCTGCTGATCAGAGTAATGGGCGAAGAAGCCTAGAGGAATAGCGATGATATTGCAGAAACTGTAGTGACCACAACAAAACCAAAACGGTCAAAGTTTACTGGCGTGAAGTGGGTCATGTGGCTTTCAGAATTGACTATTCGGAGACCCGATGTTGGGATATCTCGCCCTCTCCAGATCAAAAGTCTCGCCGGTCTCGGGCCAAGGGAGACGGACTCCTGAGAGATCGAGCTTCGTGGCATTATGGTTGTTTTTGCGTTTGCAGCATATCTTCGACGGCACATCAGAATAGGTGAAGTTTGAGCAAAGCGAAGCTTCGAAGATAGGTATGAGTGAACTTGAAAGACGATCATATAAACTCAACCAACCCACGGTGATACATGATATTCGGACCGATTCTAAGCTTCACAGCCGTGGAGAATTTGACAACCTAACCAATGCTCGTTGCAGAATAAATAGAAGGCAAAGAAAGACCATCTAGTGGTAGCACTGTCTCGCGGTAAAGGAGGAGATTAGCGCAAACAACCTCAATCGGCAGGGGACGACGGGTAGCAGGAGCGGAGCTTCGCCATCTAACCGGCTTGCCCGGAGGCGTCGGGGATTAGGGGCCTGTCATACTCTAAGCAGAGTGAATACAGTATGATTAAAACAAAAAAACCTCAATCGGCCATTCTTCAGTTCGCGCTTAACCATTGTTCAACGACCTCCGTCTATCGCGGTTTGGCGGTAGATAAGACACAAAAACCCCATGAGACCCGTCACTGTGGACCTGGACCTCGCAAATAACCCGAGACCCGTTCACCAGGGAAAATAACAGGCACGCATTGAGGCAGCGCACAGCATATCTATCCTATCCTATCATCGAGCAATCCATATGCCGTTTGACATCAGCCCAGTTCCAGACCTCCGGCTTAGACTGCCAACTCCAGAGTCTCAGGGTGGAATAGCTGCCAGTTTGGGTGAATTGTTTGGGCTTATCGTCGTTATGTCATAGGGCGTGTACCACCACTGAAATATACCCACCCAAACCCATATATATCTCCAGCTGTAAGTAAGCGCTGCATAGGAGGGAGGCTTATATGTCAAGCCGTGCCCAATTGAATGCGCATACCTGCGACATCGATATTGCAATCCCAGCAGTGTAGATCCAATCATATCATTACCGCGGCTTTCTCTCTGCACGGCTCAGTTCCTTCAGCCTCACAGGGCATTACTGCCAGTTGTGTGGTGGTGTGCCCACCGATGTTGATATCACCCTGCATCAAAAGATAAGAGCACCACCAGTAAGCGCATCCGACCTTGCATGTCTCAGCTCGGTTCCAACATCTGGATCTCATTAACACTCCGGCTATCGTAGAATCGTACAATCCAACGTCAGCTGAATTTACCTCGGCTCAAACCCAAATCCTCAAGCACAGTTTGAATAGGCTTCTAGATTTCCCATCATACTATATGCATACCCAGCCTCCCGGGAGGGAAAGCTCACGTACGTTGACGTTCGGCTGCGTCCCAGGACGTAGATATCTGCTGAGCCCTAATATGCGATCGAGCATAGATTAACGGCTACCATAGCTAGCTGCCTGCTCTGGCAGCTGGAACCCAATCCCAAAATCCTCAAGCATGGTTCGCTTCTAGATCTCTCCCCTGCATACCAGCCTTCGGGAGCGCTGACGTTCGGCGCGCTGAACTGTCTCGCTGGGACACCCGGGCGTAGTAATTAGATCTCTCCTAAGATTAGGCCAACGGCTACAGATCCACCCAAACCCTCATCTCCACCGGCCCAATAGCATAAACACCGTTATTATCTCTAAACGCTTGGCGATAGTACTGATTCAATGTCAGCCGAAAGCAAGCAGATGAAACCCCCAAAGCTTCCGAATAATGGATATCATAGCCCCTGGGAGAGCGCTCGCGGGGAGAGACTCGGACATAGATCTCTCCTAGGCTTAGACCAATGGGCTATAGATTGTGGTAAGAGTTCCCAAACCCTGGTCTCGGCGTAATCTCCTACGGCCCAATGCCAACAACATCATCATCTCTAAACAGCTGGGACCGGCTATCGATTCAATATCAGGCCAAAATTCGAAACCATAGTAGATAAACAAGTAGCTGAAAACTTCAAGTTTCCGAATAATGGATACCATAACCCCCAGGAGACATTCGGTGCGTTGAAGGTCTCGCTGGAAGACTCGGGTGTAGAGTAGTAGATCTCTCCTAAGCAGCAGCTACCAAACTTTCATCTCTAATGGTCCAATAACTGCATCACCATCACCTGTCGTCAACATCGAAGCAGCTGCAGCTTCGCCCAAACCCAAATCCATCCTCTAATTCTATCTCTTAAACCCAACGCTGAGGCTGGGCGCTGCGCATTGAAATAAGGACTCTCCGTATGCGTTGAGTATATGTGAGCTTAGATCAACGACCTGCTGAATTGAATTGATTATGCACAAAGCCTCATCTCAATATACCCACACCAACGCGCCCAATAACTTCATCACCACCACCCACTATCATATCATCAGCTGCAGCTAGAAAACACCTCGTCCCAAAACTCATACCAAACGTGACGTTCTGCGCATTGCATATCAAAATAAGATCACTCCGTATGCGAGCTTAGATCACCTCTATACCATACTAGCCAGCTCAATTCCTCGCTTCTAAACAGCCCCGGGAGAGCTAGAGCTTACTCAAAGTTCCAGGCGTTTGGATTAAGATCTCTCCTAATCTTGCTCACTCGTGCGTTGAAAAGGTACCTAGGTATGTAGTTATGCGAGACGACCTGCTGAATTGGATACCGGATTATGTACGGTCGAAATGCAAACGTTAACCCTCTTCTCAAAATACCCATACAAATATCACCCATCGATCGAAATTAAAAGCAGCTGTAGCTGGAAAACAAACCTCAGCCCAAATCCAAACTCAAACCTGCATCCTCGAATTTACTTCTAGATCTCTCATACCCAGCCCCCGGGGCCTAGGAGGGAGAGCTGACATAGATACAAACGCAGACGTTCTGTGCATTCAGACATAGATCTCTCCTAAGCTGTACGTACATATGCAAGCTTATACCGACCTCGGCCCAAACCCATGCCATGGCCAAATTCCTCGCGATCGAGCATACAAACAAACGCTGACTGACGTTCTGTGCATTCAGACCCAGGGCGCACATAGATCTCTCCTAAGCCGTACATATGCGAGCTCAGACCACATCTTACTGCCTCATCATTCGCTTCTAAACCATCCAGCCACAGGAACACACCTGGGCACGCTGCATATTGCATATGGAATTAAGATCTATGATAAACTCCTCCAAGTGCGCGAGCTCTATGCGAGTCCGACCTTCCTCATCCTCTTGCATACCCTCATTTCCAACCCCTCCAATCCCAAAGCTCCAACGACATCATCACCATCCGTAAGTAAGCGCATGTCCTTAACAAAAGCAATGTTCAGCTGCAGACCAAATAAAGGAAGGAAAAAAGCAACCGTACAGCATGCAGATCATGATCCCCATGGCCCAACCATCACCAGTTTCAATCCGGACTGACATCATCGATATCGGTAACTCTAGAGCAGTCAAACTATAGCTAAAGTCACAAGATTTTGTTTTTTCTGGATCACAAGAAGTATTGTAGCAGGTAGAGGTAGGTAGAGTAGATAGTATAGTTATTTCATCAAAACGCTACAAAATAAAAGACTCGATACAAATACAAAACGTTAAACACTCCATAGTAGTCCATACATGTAAAAATCAAAGAGATATAAAGGTAATCCGCACATCTGTAGGTATAAAATCAAACAAAAGAAAAAAACGCCTTATAGTAAGTAAGTAAAAAAACTTTTACTCCCTTGACGTTAAAAAAAAAAAGACAACCATTAATCCCAATCCCAATTCCCAATCCCATATCCAAAAAAAAAAAAAAGCGGTAAAAAAGAAAAACACCCCAAGCTCCGCTTCCCGATGCAGCGCACAACAATCGCTCAACTCAGGACGCCCAAATCCGAATCCAAAAACGCCGTGTTGAAACCCCAATCAATCCATAATCTCATCCCCATGTTGCGTCTACTGACCCCCATTCGACCTAATCTTCGAAATCCGGCTCAGTACACGATCCGCGCCGCTTCGCAGCGAGAATGCGCCATCCGAGGATGTAGATGATCGCGGGCTAGTCTCATTCGTGTAGTGTGACCTCGTGGCAATCGCATCGGAAGGAACAATATTCCCCGCTCCTCCACGACCAACGGAGTACACCGGTGCATGGTGTGCATGGAAGAGTCTGTCGCGCTCAAGCTCCTCATCGAAGGAAAAAACCGTGCGCTCAGAAGTAGAGTGAACGTTTCCTGCGCCGCCGCGGCCACCAAAGAAGCGGCTAGATTGTTGGGCGGAGGAGATGGAAGGGGTGAGGAGGGATGTTGGGGGAGCAACGAGAGTGCTGGATGAGAGGCGGTGGTAGTTTCCTGCGCCGCCGCGGCCGGATTGGTAGAGACGACCGGCGGTGTGGATGGGGGAGCCTTCGGTGATGACGGTCATTTTGTGTTTGGGTGGTGGTTATAAAAGAGGTTTTGTTGTTGAGGATGGAGGTTTTGAGATGTGGAGATTTGGTACTGCGAGGAATGTGCAGGTATAAACAATTAGAGTTTTGTTTGTGGTTGCTTGTTGTAGAACGGAAGCTGAGTGTGTTTGATTCGAATCCGAAGACTGTAGAGAAGCTGTGTTGTTTTGATGTCTGATGTCGAAAAAAGAAGACTATTGATAGCGCGAGGACGAAGGCCTTATATACCAGATCGTTCAATATAATGGCTGGTGGTGGGTGCTAGTAGCTAGCAAATAGAACGGTGGCCATGACTTGGCCCGGGGCGTAGCTCATCCTGTCAGCGCCTGCTTGGGCCGAGTCTAGAGACTATCCAAATTTTTGCATCGTCGTCATCCATCCATCCATCCATCCATCCATCATTACCCCATAGAAACTCTGTGCACCAAGAGCCGAGCCAGGAACCGCTAACAGCCCATCAGCAGACCGGGGGGGCTGAGAACGTGCACAGAAAAGGCGTTCTCAGCGGCGGCTGCCATCGTCCGTGAAAGAAATCTCTGGCCGACACACACAGCCGAGCCAATCATCCCCCGGCCACGCTGTGACCCACACACCGCGCGGTTAATTTTCCTGACCCAACACAAAAAAAAAACATCGCCGAATTTCCAAAAGTACTCTAGATTACCCGCCTGGACTTGCGGATAGGGATTTTTGGCCCCTACCAGCAAGCGAGGGGCAGATCGATCGTTAGGCCAAGCATGCATGGAAAGTTTACTTTTACATAACAGCCGAGCTGAAGAGCGAATGCGAAGCTGCTGAATAGGTAGTTCGCAGTCAGTCATCCAACAAAACTATCACGAGAGGTGAAAAAAACTGTACTGTATAACGAGAGCATGCAATGCATTGAGGCTTCCAGATCTGAGTAGGACAGTGCAGCTGACAACAACAAGCGCAACGTCACACACATGTTCGCCGTTGTGCAATTGTGGAAGCTTCCAACTGCTTTGACACCCAGGTACGACATCGTGGCAGAGTCGAGTCGGAGTACGTACCGTCAAACATCACATCCAATACTCTACAGCGAACCACAACAACAACGAAGCACACAGCCCAGATTCCTTTGCAAACGAACAACAAATCGAGAAACTCCCTTCTCATCTTCATTTCCATCATCCAAGAAGCACAATTCCATCGCATCTCCGAAACACCCATTAACTTTTTTCCTGTCGCATCTTCCAGAAAGAAAGAAAAAACACGTAACGTAAGGCATTGCAGGCGGACTTCATCTCACGATCCGGCCCAAGTACCCGGCGATTCAAAAAGTTCACGATGTATTTTTTCCCCTACCCTACGGACCTCCGCACACCGTCACACTAATATAAAGCACCTGGGCAGTGGAGCACAGCGTCCGTCCAAGGCGCTAGCCCTGTAGCGCCTACTACCCAAGGAAGTAGAGTAGCTCGGGGAGAAAAAAAAGAATTGCGGGGAAGGGGGAAGGGATCGAACGGGTATGTCATGCGTGTTGTGTGTGTCGCCTGCGGTTGTGGTTAGGGGTTTAGCTTGCCTTCTGCGACGTCGGCGACCTCATATAACCGTTTCCAATTCCATACACCTGGATTTCCAGGTTTATGAAATGCGTACCTGCATGTGACTCTGGGGAAGGGAGAGGGTCCCGTGCGGAATTGGCTTGCTGCTGCTCCTGGGGGTTCGCTAAATATTGAACGGCTCCAACTACCTCTAGCTGCACTATCGTGAAACGTACAGTACGACTTTGGTGGGAAAATCTCACGATGGCTTCATATTCCTCGAGTAGCGTCAACAAGTTCAAATTCCACGCATCCATGAAAACACCGCATAAGCTACTTCCATGTAGAGTAGAGTACTTCAACACGTATACATCTTTAATTGCATTCAAACTCACGATGTATCTACCATCTACCGTGCGTGCGTGTTGTGTTGTGTTGTACTCATTGTACCTTTCCACGCAATTGTAGCGTAATCACCCATCATCCTCCTCTTCCTCCTCTCTCCTCACTTGCAACTCAATGCAAAAAAAATCTCTGCATAATCTACCCGCTGCCGAGAAGCAAAAAAACAAATCACAAAACGGCTGCAACTTAGGATTTCCAAGGATGGTTTTTGGTTTTTGTTTTGATAATGTTTCTCATCGATGATCGTAGCTATACCGATCACAACTACTTCAAACTCTATTTTGTTGGTTCGGTTTGGCATGACTAACATCTTTCTTTTTCCCTCTCTCCCCGCTTTGGATTTGGAAGGAGAGCACGCTTCACGCTTCATTGTTCACCATGCGGGCGTGTAAAGTGCACAGAACAATGTCACGAGTCGGCAGACCCAAGTAAAGGAAGGAAAGAAGGGATACTGGGTATTGAGCCGAAAATGCCGTATTACTTTGAACTCGTGATTCACACGCTGTATTGCACAAGAACACAGGTGGTTGGGGTCGGCTCGGTTGACGGAGCGAACGGAGTGATGTTGACTAACCGCTATGCACGTATTCGGCACAAGCACAGGCCCCACGACGGCTTCACTACTCCGCTGTACGTGTAGAGTAGAACCGTCGTTGTATATTGTGGTACTGCCGTACTCTATACGAGATCACCACCGAGCACCCGCGGGCGACGGTGACCGTTCGTCCGCTGCCGCTGTGGGCATAAGATGGATATACGCATAACCGCGGAGCTCTACCGGTACTCAATGGCATGTATAGGAATTGGATAAAACTGAGGGGTCTGTAATGGCTTCCACCTCAGTAGATGCGCTGACACGACACTGAGGCGTATTCTACATGAAGCAAGGACCGGTTTTGTTGTTTGAGATCAAATCCAGCCCCTTTTCTGGATAGACAAAGAGTCCGAATTCATCAAGCCCGGAGTCGTACAGCACTGCGTGCGTTTGAAGTTTCCATACACCACAGCCGAGGTGAGATTCTATGACTAACTGGTTCCACTGGGTCTCACTGGCAAACCTCTCCTCGCCGTTCTCGTCTGGCAGTATTCATTACCAACCTCAAGCCCCTTCCTCCAGTCGCCGAACAAGGCTGTCTCGCACGCAGCCTTACCCGTACTCGCCTCGCTGCAGTGGACGGAACCGATCCGAAAGGCCTAGGTTCTTTGTTTTGCCAGTTGGATTGGATTCAAACTTCAAACTCAATAATTGTTTTTCCCGCATCGATGATCGGACATGGGAAAAAGCAGTGCGATGACGTTGAAAAAAGATTTTTTGTATCCCCTCTCGGCCCCTCAATGAAATGATTCATTCTTACGTATGTCGTGAGTGTGGCCCAGGTGGCGAGCGAGCGAGTGATATTGTTCGCAACGGCTGCAACACACCCTTGAGGCAAGAGAACTACAACCCAGTAAGTCAACTCGGGACCTCAACTCCGTGAAAAAAAATCTCACGATGCTCGTTGACACTAGCAAGGACTAACTTCCTAGTAGAGGTTTCTTATTACGCCATCGCCAAGTAAGGTAGTCTAGCCAGCCAGCTTCTTGGTTTGGTACGAAGTACCCTTGCAACAAATGGCAAAGTCACAACAAAACAACGATCATCCAAGTGAAGCGTGCTCGCCTTCCTTTCACTACTTTCCGCGGAAAAAGCATCATGCCAAGTTCTAAAATTTCCAAGGTTTTTTCCTTTCCAAAAACGCAACACCTGACAGTACATTGGGGTAAAAATAACGCCAACATTCCAAAAGGGGAAAGAAAAAAAGTTAGGTCGCCGTTCATTAATACCTTCGTTTCTCTCTCGAGCTGTGCCTAACTGAACTGACGTTTCATACATACCCACAAACTGTGTGATGCAAGCGCCTTACTGTCTCAACTCTCACTCAACTCACCTCCTAACTGTCAAAACGTGTCCCCCCGCCTTACTTCCTCCCCATCACCTTGAGGAAGTATGCACCTGTGTGTAGAGTGTCCGTCAGCCGGTCTGCACTTCAACATTCCAGAACCAACCACCCAACACACGCGCCGAGCCCAGCGGTTCGTTTAGCAAGTGGGAGGGGGACAAAAACGGACCCAGAACCGCGAGGAGAAGCCTCAAAATCCCCGCCTTAGGGGTGGCGGCGCCCAACAGCATAATTCTCCAGAAGAACCCACCATAGAGCAGCTTTCCATTCCTGTCGAAATTCGGGGTTGGGATTCGCTGCATTTGCTGGAACTTCTTGACAGACTTTGATGTGTAGGGCGGATATCGGAACTACATAGGGAGTCTTTGTGTCAAGACGTGTTGTTTTTTTTGTGTGGAAGTGAAACTTACAGCCAATTGTCCTTCAATCCAACTCGGCTGGGTCACGATCGGCCGCTTGTGAGTGAATGTTTCGAAAGTGTGTTTGCCTACGAAATTTGTGTCAATACCGACGATCAGGAGCCCAGGAGGAATGTTCAGATGGTGAAGCTCTTCTTACCTCGATAGACTCCGGTACCGCTCTCGCCAACTCCTCCGAATGGGACTGTTTGAATGCAAGCATGGAACATCGCATCGTTGAAGGTTACGCCACCACTGCGGGTTGATGACAGAACTACGGATCGTCAGCAGAGGTACAATCACAGGTGGAACTTGCGTCAGGGAGGCGATTGATTCCATCACCCGGCCGGGTTCGAATGAGCGACAGAGACAACTTACTGAATTCTTGCTCCTTCTTGTCCTTCGTAAACGCATAAAGCCCAAGCGGACAGTCGCCAACGCTTCTCATAATACCAACCATCTCCTGGAGACCACCTTGCACGATATAATACGGCAACACAGGGCCAAAAATCTCCTCATGCAACAACGCATCGTCGAGACTGTTTACCTTGACCAGCGTGGGCTCGATCCACCTATCCGTCAAATCCGCGTTACCTCCGAATATCACGGTTCCCTTGGAACTCTCCAGCAACCCCATGATGCGCTTGAAGTGGCGCTCATTCACAATACGGCCAAGGTTTTCCTTGTCTTTGGTGCCGTTGGGAAAGAACTGGCCGATGGCCTGGGAAAAGCCCTCTAGGAAAGCGGCTTCGACACCGGGCTCCATAAGGACATAGTTGGGGGAGAGACAGATTTGGCCGGCATTGTGGACTTTGGCCCAGGCAATACGTTTCGCCGCGAGCTTTGCGTCCCCCTTGGTGGTGATGAAAACGGGGTTAAGGCCGCCGCTGTTTACGCGTTAGCATAGTCTTCGTTTGAGCAGATTGTAAAATAAATTTCCCCAGACTGATGCCGGGTGACGGATGCCGGAAACAGCAAAGAAATCGGATATCACATACAGCTCCAATATAACCGGTGTCAGATGTTTTGCAGCAGCTGCGGAGACAATCCTGGCGACAGTTCCATTGCCAGTATACATAATCTTATCCCACTTGTGCTTCAAGAGCTCCGTAGTCTCCTCCACACCTCCATTCACAATCGCATACGAGTCGGGATCCAACGCCTGCTCGAGAATGCGCACCATCACAGCCGCCGAGTACGGCGACATCTCGCTCGGCTTGATGATTGCTGTGCAACCCGCTGCGATTGCTCCAACCAGGGGTGACAATGTCAATTGAAAAGGGTAGTTAAACGCGCTGCCCACCACGTAGTCAGTGTGAGATCTCAACACGTGGGAAGCTGTAAATACCCGATGATCAGCACTGTGCCGATCGGCTCCTTCTTCAACCGCGGCTTCATGAGCTTGTATAAGAAGGAGGTTTCGGGCGTCTCGTCGGCCATCCACTTATCGAGGTTCTGAAGGGCGTACGTGATGTCCTTCTCGAGCCAGCCGACCTCGACCATCATAGCCTCGCCTCCCGGCTTGTTGAGATCCTGCTTCACCGCTGCGACCATGCGCATGCTGTTATCTTTAACCGCATAGTAGAGCTTTCGGAGCTGGATCTTGCGGAACTCCACGTCGCGTGTCTTGCCCGAGAGGTAGGTTTTTGTCAGCTGCTCGTGGATAGCAGGGATCGAGTCGACCGGTGTCGTGCTGAAGGTCATGAGAAGCGGGTTGGACGACATGATGAGTTGAGTTCGAGTCTGATAAGTGAGTGAGGATAGGAGTTTAGGGCTGGTAGTGTGCAGCTAGCTAGCTTATGTACCAGCGGTCTGGTGCAGTTTGTTAGTGCTATCTGCGAATGGTGGTGATGTGTTTGTACGACAGGCGGGGGTGCTTGTGCTGTCTCCAGTAGATAGAGACAGAGCGCAGTGGTTATATGCGGTATGAATATAAAAATGTCAAGACCGAGGATAGAAGCCGTGGTATCTGTCCCCGCGTTTCTGCTTGATATTACTGCCGTCAATCATCAGCCTGTTTCGCATGTGCACCTCGGTTTTGGCATAGGTAGATGCAAATTGACAGGAACTCGAGCTCAATCCATCGTGAAATGTTGTGTAACAACTGATACCAAGCTAATGCCAAGCCTTCACTCCAAACGACAAGCTCTCTACTCTACCAACGACTTCCACCAGCATCTCATCATGGTCCTCCTCACGCCCACCCCACACCTCCTCGCTGCAATAGAAGTCTATAACACCCTCCCTTCCGTCACTCCCGTCGCCTCACCCACCGCTTCACTCCCTCACCATGACATCTACGCCATCTCCCGCGCCCTCCTCTCCCACGACCCCACCAACCCAAACTACACGTTCGCCACACTCCTCCAAGGCACAAGCGTGTATACCCCTCCACCTCCACCTGCCGCCCCAAAATCTCCCGAATACATCGCGCTCATGGCGCGGTTACGGAAGCAGCAAGAAGAGGCCGAATACCGCGCGCTCACCTCGTCAGCGCCGGTGGAAGAGGAAGAGGATGAGATGACGTGGAAGGAGGTTAAAAGCCAGATCTCGGTGATCTTTAACGTCCTACTGAGTGTATTTGCCACCGCGGCGGCTGTGTGGAAGGTTGCCAGCGGGTGGGATGTGCCGCAGCGGCTGGCGGCCGCGTTCGTGAGTGCGCTTGTGGTCGCGGTCGCGGAGGTCGTGTTGTTTGCTGGATATATGAGACGGCTTGAAGACGCGCGGAAACGGGAGGGGAGAGAAAGGGAGAAGAAGGGTGTTGTGGGGATGTGGGAGGTGGGCAAGGGAGGTGTCAAGAAGAGGATGGCGGGGAAAGAGAAGGCGGGATAGAGGGCGTATATGTTTTTGCTGGCTGCTCTGTACTTCTAGATGTAGAACACCTCCAGATGGGTCGTATATATGTACTCTACTGACGAACGGGTTTTGTACTATTAATGGACGACCACAAGCTAACCGTCCGACATCTACCTTTCAGTACCGTGTGCTAAGTGTATTAGGGAGCTTTTACGAATCAAGAATATGCCATCCGTTATCATGTTGTAGATGTCTCGACTGTGCAATCCGAGAGAATGGAAACAAATTCATATATCTAGGCCAGTGTGTCAGAAGAAGACAGACAGTTCCTATTAGATACCTGAAATTATTCGCTAGAACTTCATACATACAATAACTGAAAAGTCCAAAACCGCAACTGCAATGGAAGAAATATTGAAACCAACGCTCTGATCACCCTAGGTGGAAATTCTTCATCTAGATAGATAGCACAATCAGTATTTCCAAATAGGGTATGTTAAGGGCAGCGATCAAACCCTAAATTATGCAGCCCCAGTTCAAATTCCACCTCCCCGACTCCAGGCAGACCATCCTACACAGCGCCCACTCTTTATTTCGCGCCTCCCGCGCCTCCACCGCCTCTCTCAAAATCTTCGGCTCCATTATATCACTATGTATATCGCACATCAGAAACCACACCCCCCTCCATATCCACGGAGCCATACGTTGCGAATTCATAATCCGGATATTGTTCATAAATCACCTCATACAACCGCGGCATACACTGAATCGCATCCGCGAGCCTCTGCAGTACCTCCCGCCTAGCCTCCCGTCCAGGCAAATTCTCGAATTCGCCTGCATATATTTCTTCAAATATAAGTGGGATATTCCAGACTTTTATGGAGCTCACGTAGCCCGAAAGTTTGGGAGAGGAAATTAAGCGGTCTAGCAGCGGGAAAGAGGATGGACAGAGAAGGGTGTCTATGTCTCGGTATATAAACGGGGTGGTGAGCGCGTTGAGGCGCTTGCTCGTCAGTGAGAGGTGGTACAACGCTTTCTTCTGGTTGTTGGATGCGAGCTGTAGGTGCGCTAGTTGGCGGAATGGGAGAGGGAGTGTATGCATACGTCTTCGAGTATAGTGAGTGTGAGCTCGAGGGGAAGGCTTTCGAGGTGGGAGGTGCTCTTGTTGACCAGATTTTCTCCCCTCGGGAGTAAGCCCCCGAGAGGGAGAAAGAGCTTGCGCGCGAGATAAAAGAAGTCTGGGCACGAGAGCAGGTGGGAGGCCATGGTGGGAGGTTGTAGGGTGTGGAGATGGGTTTAGGGTTTCAGCTTTGTGATCTACCAGGGTTTCATCTTTGACAGCTAGAGTACATACCTACTTAGTAGGTACATGTAGTGTAAGTACATGTAGCCTGCAGCAAGTAGGGTATATGGAGACCACAATACCTACTAAGTATTTGGTACTTGTATATGTACCTGGTACGTACGCCATATTATCCCCGGGAGACTGCCTGTGGAGGACTCGACTATACCTACTAAGTAAGTAACTCGAAAAATTGAATGAGAAACTGCGCCGCAGGGAAGCATAACTCGAAGAAGTCCGCGTGGATAAGTTCATAGTATACCTATCACACTACTCTTCGATGGAGGAAACAGCGGATTGAATAAAGCCGCATTTTTTCTTCATAGAGAACAGAAATGAGATCCTGTCGTAAAGACTCCACTCTATTCAGACTAATTACTACTGTGACAAATCATGAGCGGAAACTCGGATATCCCATCGACACGTCGAAACAGTTGCAACATTCTCAGCTCAAAAACAGAGACGTCCGCCCCTAAGGATCTGTTGAGCTATCACAAATCTTGTCTCCTTACAATTTCTCGTGAAACAAAGGAACAGAAGCGCTGAAGGTAAGAAGGGTTTTCTCTGGATGTGCACAGACGACACCGGTACTTCTAGGGTATCACTCCCGGTCAGAAGGAACGGTGAAAGAATGAACAAATGAACATGGCGTCTGATGGAAGGTGATTGGGGTGTATGTGGAAGCCGAACATGAGAATCCGGAAAACCACAAGAGCAAACTTCTTCCACTCAAAATTCTTCCAAGTTGCCGATGGGGAAGGTCATCATCGCGAAGTGCACCTACTTACGTACGTACAGCCAGTGGTTCTGGGTTTTGGGGGAGAAGGAGAGAGAGAAGGGGGGAGGCTGCGTAAGAGTAATCACCTTCTCCAACATCTGGTTGGCTTTAAACAATAGTGCACTTTGTAATTATGACACCTAGGAACAACTCGGCTGGAACAGTAAATTCTGGGGTGAACAATTTTTCACATCAAGCAAAGTCTCAGCCACTCAGAAGCTCTGGTAGAGCACAACCCCATACCTCTGTGTTATGTGGAGCCGGTATAGTTCTCCGAACACAACTGATCATGAAATAACTGAGATACTTTGCAGCCCCTCCCGGTTCCGCTACACTATTTTTGTAAATTCATACGAGATGCATGCATGCATGAGTTAACGTTGGTTCTTACTTTAACTACTGGACGGTCTGGAGAAACCCTCAACGCAAAGCGCACTTCCAAAGTACCCATTAGTATTGATGGGTACTTGGTAGGTGGCACCCGCATCACGAGTACACTGCCATGTTAAGACCCGAATCCAAGGAAAAACACCAACACCAACCTCACTGCAGATACGATGGATAGGTCTCCCTTTTAGTCTAGCAACTGCATACACGCTCTCCCGGATCTTATACCCCGCAATTCGCTTCCTTCCCGCCCCCAGTCGAATCATGCAGCTACATAGAACCCAAATACCGTATCCATCCGGGTTGCACCGATATTATCCGTCCCATCAAAACACACAACACAATATCAGACAGAACAGTATTGATATCCCCAAGCTAATATAGTAGTAGTCAAAAGTGCAGGAAGAAAGAAAGAAAAAAAAACGAACAAAAACTATCATACCACTTGACCAAGAACGCCAACAACGACGACGACGACAACAACAGCATCCGCTCGCCGTCTTTCTGCATTGCATGCTGTGCCGGTATATGTGCACGAAAGAAAACGTGGTTACATAAGTAGGTAGATTTCAGGCGAACCGACGACGGCAGTTGAACGGAAGGCACAAAAAAAAGGAAAAGATGGATCTAGGTAAATTTGGTATGAATAACCTCCGGATTCTCATGCCAGTCGTCGATGGTGACCCACATCTGTGACCATACCATCGGCGTTAGTTACAATTACCTAATGGTGTTTCAGGGATCCCCTGCCCATCCTCTAGAATGAAACGTAATACATATGCAGCTATGTATAGCTCGAAGAGGCAGTTGTGCGGCGATTAATCGCAACGGGGATGAGGAAGGATCTTCGGAAATGACAAAATAATGATATATTGCGTACCTTTCGGAATGTGCTCAGCCCAGCAAGAATCGATCCTCCAATCCATGTACTGTACTTCCGTTCAGGAGGAGCAAAAATCTTGATCTTCATGTCCTTCACAGCTAGTCGCCGAACTTCATTCAGGAGACGGTCACCAAAGCCTTAGTTGTACGGATTAGCAGTGCCCAATAACGAACCGTGCGCATCACACGTGTGAGGCTATTCAATACCTTTAGTCAACGTCGACCCTCCTGACATGACAATGTTACCAAACAAAGCCTTCCTCAAATCCATATCCGTTCGATTAATGGCATCCACCACGATCTGGTGGACACCTGGATACTCCAGCCCAATGAGCTCTGGGTCGAACAATATCTCCGGAGCTCGGAATCTCTCTGAGCCAAGCTGTTATGATGACGCGTGGTCAGCTGCGTCTGGAAGATGGTGGAACAGTGAAAGAACAAACCTTCAAAGTATTACCATCTGGCAGCTTGTATTCCTCGATTCTTGTCGTTGCCCCGCCACCTGCCCATTCCTTCTCTTCCTTCTTTGGGTCCAGCGCAACAAAGCTGGTCTTCTCTTTGATCAGACGCACGACCTCTTTCTCAGCCGAGGTATGGAATACAGCACCGGATTTCCGGAGCAGCGTTTGAAGATGTTCTGTCACGTCTCGTCCAGCAACGTCGATCCGTCTGATGGCTGAAGGCATAGCAAATCCTTCGTAGACGGGTACCGCATGAGAAACACCATCTCCGGAATCGAGGACGATACCTGTGGTTCGACCGGACGCATACCTAATTCGCAGACGTTAGCAAGCTTCTCAACATGCAAACGCCTTGGGGAGAACAAACAAAGCTAAAACAGCTTGTATGGACATAAACAGGGCTGGCACGTTGAACGTTTCAAAGAATATCTGTGCCGCCGTATCTCGATTCGTCCGTGGATTCAGTGGTGCTTCCGTTAGCAGCACCGGGTGCTACTCGTTCTCCCAGCCAAACTCTCAGTTCCAATTCCTTAGAGTGCACCAAGCTGCCCCATAGCTCACTCACCTCCTCCGACAACGTCTTCAATTCTTCGCTATAGATATGTTGCCATATCCTTTCCATATCGTCCCAGTCCGTGATAATCCCATGCTCCAGTGGATATTTGATCTTCAGCAAACCCCGTAGCTCCTGCGCTCGTTGCCCAATGAACACATCCCCTTCTAACGCTCCAGCTAGTACACGCGTGTGTTTTGGCCGACCGACGAACGATGAAAAGAAGGTTTTTGGTAGATCTTCGCCGGCAAAGCCCGCCTTAATTGTGCCGGAGCCATTGTCGATAACAACTGGCTGATTAAGGAGAGAGTCGGTACCGGTCATGATTCAGGGCTGCCGTTCGACCACTCACTCCTGCGCGATCCGCGGAAAGCCCGTAGGTACTCGCAGACGATCGGCGTAGATGAAGACAATCGATGCTGCAGAGTTTGGAGATGGAAGTGCCTGCGTAATTTGATTGTTGCTGGAGATACAGGGGCAAAGCGTACCTTACTTTTGTGCTGCATCAATTGAGACATTTAGGGAAAATTACCCGGCACAGAGTAATTATAGCCCCTAACCCTACCCCGCCAAAGTTTTGTTTTGCTCCCCGCATTCGAGACACGACTCCCCTCAATTATCATACGCACAATGGCAAGCATTCAGATTCCGGCAGCTGCAGACTTCCACGTCCATCTCCGAGATGGTAGCATGATGGAGACCGTAGTTCCTACGGTTCGTCAGGGCGGAGCATCTCTGGCATATGTCATGGTGAATTTATCTTTCTCGTCAAGCCGTAACCATGGGTTTTGAACTGTGAGCATATATCCTGAAACCCTGCCTCCTATTCTCGTAGCTAAAGTCTTACATAGGATAGCTAATGCTGTTCACCGTAGCCCAATCTTGTCCCTCCCATCACGACGGTCGAGCAGGCCCTCGCCTACCACTCCAAGCTCCAAGCCTTAGACCCTTCTGTGGCCTTCCTTATGACCCTCTACCTCTCCCCCGACATCACCCCCTCTGTTATCGCCGTCGCCGCTGCAACCGGCAAGATCGCCGGCGTAAAATCCTACCCCAAAGGGCTCACAACCAACTCCGACGCCGGAGTCGTCGACTACGCCTCCTTCTACCCGGTTTTCGCCGCAATGGAAGAACACGACCTCGTTCTCAACCTCCACGGTGAATCCCCGTCATCAGAGACCACCACGATTCTCAACGCTGAAGAGACCTTCCTTCCGACCCTCCTCGCGCTACACGAGCGTTTCCCAAAGCTGCGGATCGTTTTGGAACATTGCACCACCGCTGCGGCCGTCGAGGCTGTCAAAAAATGCGGGCCTACAGTGGCAGCTACGATTACCGCCCACCACCTATACCTCACCATTGACCAGTGGGCCGACAACCCGCACTGCTTCTGCAAGCCCGTTGCAAAGCTGCCTTCAGATCGGCAGGCGCTTCTTGACGCCGCAACATCGGGAGATCCGAGGTTCTTCCTAGGAACGGATTCGGCACCGCATCCGAAGAGTGCTAAGATTGGGAGCAAGAGTGGGAAGCTTGCAGCGGGGGTGTTTACGCAGCCGTATGCGGTGCAGTATGTTGCTACTGCGTTTGATCGCTTGGGGAAAATTGATAAGTTGAAGGCGTTTGTTTCAGAGTTCGGGAGGACGTTCTATAAGACTGTTGAGAAGGGGTGGGAGAAGGCAGAGGATATTGCAAAAGACAGTGTTGTACTGGAAAAGGAGCCAGGAACGGTGGTGGTAAACGAGATCGGTGAGGGAGAGGGCGCCGTTGTCCCATTTATGGCGGGTGAGAAGTTATGGAGCGTGAGATGGTTGTAATGTTGGCGTTGCCAATGCACTAAAACTATTATCATCGGGATGTGATGATATCCTCGCATATAAAAAAATCTAAACTTCTGCTCCAGCTGTGCGGTACCGATAAATGAGGCTGGAGGTCACCTGCCATAATGCTGCCGCCCTGATTCTTCGTATTGCGGAATACCACTCGCCACGATTTGTGCCATTTTACTTGGATCCATTCTCCGAAGACGCTCCCACCCCCGCCCAAAGACAAAACCGCACATTTGGCAATGCCGTCCGAGTTGGCTCATCTGTCGGTATGATGATACTTACTGTTCTAACCAGAGCCACAAGTTATCACCCGTGATCTCCGTCAATGTTTTACTTCTCGAGGCCTCCGACCCCATATACACAGTTCAATTCTTGTATTTTCTCGAGGCATGAAATATGAAACCCGTACTTTGGACCGGTCCTCTATTCAATCTGTATATGTCGTTTAATTATCACGTAGTATTACTCGGGATAGATAGCTCAACCTCCATTTTGAACTCAAAAGACGTACAAACAAAACGACCGCACCTCATTGATTATGAATGGTGGTGTCATTAGTAACTAAGGCATATCATCGTAAACAGCACTCTATGAATGCGAATCATTATGCAGCAGCACTCCCTATTATTACCAGAGTAAGGAAACGATCAAATTCGTGATATCTATACCATATCACACCCTCACAAGGAGCTAACACATGAAGAGAAAGTGATGCAAATCGTATATTAATTAGAAGGTCAAAAAACATGAACAGCAATAAATTACTGACTCTCAGAAACACAATTGAACTTGCAAATACCGTGCGGTGCACGCAATGGTTAGTAGTGTTATTGGGATTGTAAAGCTAGGATTAGTCGTTGGACGATCTGGTCGTGACCCTTTTCTGAAGCCGCCTGCAAGGCGCTGCCGTATTTCCCCCCCCGGGCGTTGATATCGGCACCCGCCTCGAGTAGCCGCTGGACCATCTGGTCGTGGCCATTGGCTGAAGCCGCTTGCAGTGCGGTGCCGTAGTGTCCCCCCAGGGTGTTGACATCGGCACCTGCCTCGAGCAACCGCTGGACGATCTTGTCGAGGCCCCGGAATGCAGCCACATAAAGCGGGGTGTAGCCTTCAAACTGGATGTTGACATCGGCGCCCGCCTTGAGTAGCCGTTGGACGATCTGGTAACAACCAGTGACTGAAGCGGCCAGCAGTGCGGTACCGTGGCATCCGCCCTAGGTATTGACGTTGGCGTCTGCCTTGAGAAGCCGTTGGACGATCTGATCGTGACCTTTGAATGAAGCCGCCTGCAGTGCGTTACCGTATTTACCCCCTTGGGCGTTGACATCGGCACCTGCTTCGAGCAGTTTCTGGACGATCTGGCCGCGGCCGCTGACTGAAGCCGCCTGCAGTGCGTTAGCATATTTACCCCCCTGGGCGTTGACATCGGCGCCCGCCACGAGCAGCCTGTGGACGATCTTGTCGTGACCCTCGCCCGAAGCCACATACAGCGGGTTGAGGCCTCCAACCAGCTGGGTGCTGACATCGACGCCCGCCTCGAGTAGCCTTTGGACGATCTGGGTGTGGCCATTGGCTGAAGCCACATACAGCGGGGTGCAATCTATAACTTGGGTGTTGGCATCGGCGCCCGCCTCGAGTAGCCGTTGGACGGTCTAGTCGTGGCCATATGCTGAAGCCACTTGTAGTGCGGTACCGTAGGATTCCCCCCGGGCGTTGACATCGGCCCCCCTCTCGACCAGCAACTGCACTACTTCCAAACCGAAAGACGCAGCAACCTGCAACCCAGTCAAACCTTCCGAAGAGCACCAACTATATCCATTGTCTCGATATTCTGGAGCGGTCATGATTTGGTAGAAGCACACCAGTTTCGAATTATTCTCAAGGAACGCCACTGCTAGTTCTTTGGTTGTCTTTTGTGGGTCTCCACGGGTGTGAACACCCCATTGTTCAGCAGCGTACTTAAGAAGAGGATATTCCTGTAAGCGAGAGTCTAATGCTTCGTCAGAAGTGCAGCAGCCTCTTTCAAAAACATTGAATGATAAATATGTGAGACAAATCGTTGCGATATCTGTCTGAGCGTTTGGGAACCGGTTCCCACGGATGCGCTTAAAGTATTCCTGGGTAGTATAGTGAACCAAGCGGATTATGGTGCTTTCCCGGTCGATGACGACCAAGCCGGCGCACAGAGATGTCAAGAGTTCCTCGTCTGGAAGGTCGCCTGGGTCTAGCTTTGAATCGCCTGGTTTAACTGCCAGTGCGTGTTGAAGCTCGATTGAAGCCAATGGCCTCATAGCACAGGAGATCCAAGATAAAACCTGTTCCGCTAGGTGTCTTTCATCTTCGTTTTGGCTCTCTATCCTTTGCATCGCTTCATGGTATGTATCATCCAATTTGTCCGGCAGAGTCTTCAGAGCATTGCGCACAGCGTTGCGAGTAAGCTTACTTGCCAGGGAGTCCAGGTGAAGTTGAACCAGCAGAAACCTTGGAGGGAGAATCAGTAAAGCGTATAAATTTATTGAAAGATTGTATACTTACATTCCTTTGGCCTTCTCGACTATAGTGTTTATGATGGTTTCTTTCAGACCTGGATCCGCTTTGACATGGCGTACTAATCGACTCTCCCTCTCAATCCGGCCTTCAAGATATCTTCGAACATCTTTCTCGCTTGCATGAATTTCTACATGCGCCGCATTTCGGAACTCACTCTCGATGGTTACAATGTGCTGTGAAGTAACCAAAGGTTTATGCCAGGTTGTAAGTCTTGTAAGTGTAGGATCTCCCTAATGAAGCTCATTCTGGTGCCATTGCTTTCGTGGCATTCATCAAGAGCATCGATGACGATGAAAACCTTCGAAATCCATGGACTTCTGACCGTAACAAGTCGGAGAACTCGGTAAGTGTAGGCCGTGTTTGCTTCTTGCTATGGTTATCATAAAGTGAATAACCCTCTCAGAAACGACAGAGCTTCTCCGAACTAGCTGCTGCAATAGACTCCCTATAAGATTAACGGTGGTTTGCTGCTCTTGCTCTTTGTAGTTGCAATATATGTATGCGATTGCGACATTCTCCTTTTCGAAGGTCCGCTCGAGATGGTCTACTACAATCGATCTAAGAGCCTCTAGTTAATACTTGCATATAGAGTAGTTCAATATAGTGATGCGCTTACGCGAGGATGGTTTTTCCGGCACCCGCTTGTATTAAGTTAGAAGAAGCAACAGTCAAGTCTGAAGGAAGTTCATACGGAGCCCAGGACACCATAAAGTTTTCTCAGTACCATCCAGCCACTTCTTGAACGTCTCCGCCTCTAACAACCATTCACCGGTTCCTTATTGCCGCCTCCCAAAGAAATCATTCTGCTTGGTAGAAAAATTCAGAGTGGACAACCAGTTTACAATATCTCGGCTCTTTTGGTCAGTGAACCCCTTCGTCACCTCCATAGTATCGTCCTTTATTGCTCGTAACAGTGCACTACAGACAATCAGAACATCAATCAATGGGCGGAGGAAGTGGTCATTTGAGAGCTCACAATTGGTCCTTATCCAGAGCAAGAATGACAAATGTCTTCAGTCGCTCGATTTCGGAAAGGATGTCACTGACTTTATTCTTATCAAGTGACCAAAGTAACCTCGTACCGATCTTTTTTATCCCAGTCACTGGCTCCAATTTCGCAGCAAGCTCCTCCATTGCTTCCTTGAATCGATCTAATGGTCCGCCTGCCGCTGCAAGTGAACGGACTCCAGTAAACCAGGGGTCCGTCGAATTTGCTTCTTCGACCCTATACCTCAAATCTGTGAGGAGCGCTAAGAGAAAAGTGGCTTCTCGTGCAAGCTTCGCGCGGTCTTTGGGAGCATCCTTCACATCATTGAGGTATTTGATGGCTTTCGTAGTAGCATCAATGAGTTGGACGATGCTGGCAGCTAAGCCGACCGCTGTGATGGGATCCATGATGACAAGTAGGGGTGGGTTGGAGGCAAGCGCAGGAGACAAGAGCTCGAGGTTGAATGAATAGTGAAGCTCTCGGTATAATGCAGAAACAGGTCAGAAAAGATTATATATTCAATCGTAATGTCTTATTTTACACAAAGATTCAGAGCACAACAGAGGTAATGAATTCGAATAGCAGATATTTGGGGGCGATGTAGTGGGCGGAGTTGAGGCTGAGCTAGCGAAGTCAGCCGACGGATAGTTGACGAGCACAGACGAAGAGTTGGGTGAGGGGTGAATTCGATCTTTTAATTTAGCCGCGGAAACGAGTTAACTCGATCTTGTGAGATCCTCTACGCATGCATACAATCCACACTGTGCGCTTAAGGCGAAGTTAGGGGTTAGGACGGCCGAATACTTAAGGGATTGGTGAGAGGTAATTTGTGTGGTCTCGTCGAAGTTACATCGGACGAGCTCGAGTGGTTTTAGGACGAGTCAGCTTTTCGGCTTTGCAAATTTGCCTGCAAGATGGGACCTTGCGGTGCTTGCAGTGCTTGCAGTCGTTGAGCCGTCATTCAGTACATATCGTCCTCGAGCGCACACTATGTTTGGAGGCCCGGTGCATCGCGATAGCCCGCCATATTTGCTCTGGCGGTGAAGAGGTTGTCGCTTTAGCCGAGCAAGCGCGGTTAGTTAAACGCGAACTGATTGATAGTCGATTAATTATGGCTCTAGCAAGTAAATCTAGTCCCTCTTACGAGCTAGTGCGAGCACCTCTGCTCTCTGCTGGTCTTCTTTTCCCATTTTTTCCTCCCTCAGCTTTGGTTAAATTATTTCACACTCCAACACTCGCGGAGTTCAGAATCGGTTCCAGGGACCATCTTCAAATTCTTCTACCCACATCTTGCTTTGCTCGCACTTGATCATCTCTCGTCTGGTCACAATGCATATTGGATCGTATGTACTGCAAACGCAAAGGCAATCATGTTGCACAAATCAATCCCCCGCTGCACAGATAACCAGACAAATCTCAATCATGTCGACTATGCTTGGAAATTGAAACACGGGCTATCCCGGATGAAGCCCTGAAAGTGATTGGTAAACGGGGCTTTGGATTTGGAAGATACATACCTAGGTAGATAGTGACACCATGGGCGTAAATGGAAATGACTTCTTTGTTTCTAGTTGTCGTCGCGTTGTGGTAGTCTGGTACCGCTTCATCCTGCTCCCACCAAGGGCCGCTACCCGATATTCCACCCTACTATCATTTGCACTGATAGTATCCTAACCCTGCGTGTGGTCGGTTTGGTCGTTCTGTGTTTCGTTTGTGCTGTAGGCATGGATTCTCTTGCGTGCCGTGCTTCTAATAGATCGTCTCTCTCGATCACTCGTGCCTGTTACTCCCCGAAGGCAACTGCTAACCCTGCCTCGGTTTCCTGTGCAGAATTGAGAAGCAAATCAATTAAAACTCTCAGCGGTTACTGGCGGCCAAGTTATTCGAAGAAAGGAGAGCTTCGGCGAAACTGGAGTGTTCTAGAGCACTCAAACCCTCTCCTTTCCAACCTTCTCGTGAACAAAAAAAAATCAAGCCGAGTGACAGCCCACGGAGGCCGTCTCGATTGTGCACGGGGTCCAACACCAATATAAATCGCCTACAGCCTTTCAGCACCCCACCCAACTATCAATGAGCAAGCAAACTCCCACCACCGGCGTATATATCCCCACCTTCTCACAAACCACACCCACACTAACCTTCCCCTTAGTTCGTACGCGTACACCTATCTGGAGCTTCAGATGCCAACATCTTGCTCCCGATTTCTGAGATTCAGGGGTGGGATATATTTGTGAAGGTTATCTGGGAAGAACTGGGGGGTGATGCACCTGAGCGATCAGATGTAGTTGTGTTGGTTGAAGGCGCAAGGATTGTTCAGCGGTTTTGGAAGAGCTATTTGTTGCCTGGTGCGGTTTTTGAGGTCAGTTTTCAGCCGCAAAAAGGAGCGAAGCGTGGGAGACAGGTTGAGGAGCTGGAGTTGACGGTTAAGAGGCAGAGGGGGATTGGTGAAAGTGGAGATGATGGTGTGAAGGAAGGTGGTGGTGATGAAGAGGGAAATGGCGAAGAGGAGGGGGAGGAAGAAGACAGTCAAGAAAGCAATGAAGAGGTAGAGAGTGATGAAGACAACGAAGACGGGGAGGCGAGGAAAACAGCGAAGACGGGGAAGACGACTCGGAGGAATCTTCGGACGAAGAAACAAATCGATGCAGACGGGGTGAAGATATCATTCTTTCTTCCCCATCTACATGAAAAATATTATGAAACAAACCACCTTAAACGACGTCTCATCATCCACCACAATCGAAGATATCAAATACCAATACCAGGAATCACAAGGCACCCCCTATGGTTCCCAGCGCTTATATTTCGCGGGGGAACTACGCGAGGACCACAAAACCCTCCGAGACTACAACATTTCGAAGGATGCAACCATCCACTGTACAATGCGACTAACCGGTGGTAAACCGGCCATCTCTATCTACCCATTTCATGACCAAACTACGGTAACAATTAAACTCACCCTCGCTGATGGTTTCGATTTCACCTATGCCCACCCCAGCCCATTCGTTCCCGTCACGTTGGCAAAAGCAGGGCTTGAGACAGTCCGTAGCATTGAATGGAAAGCGCAGGCGCATGAGGATGGCACCCTCGAAATGCAGCCCCATGGCACCTCCGCGAGTTATCTATTCTAGGAAGCGCACCAAGATTCCAACAGAGGCCCGATTAATACCTCCTTCGAGTACTAAGGCAGCAACCCTGAGAAAGCATTTAGTTTTCGTAGTCCACGCCGATAACTTTCCAAGTTTTACTAGAGGTTTTTTAGAGAGACTCGGATTCCCCGTGAAGGAGAGACAGGACTTTGTCACATACTGGGGACCTCAGCTCTTGAGCACGTCGTTTATTGCAATTCGGTTTCTTACACCATGCGAATATCAGGATGCAGCTACGTTGGAAGTTACGGCTCTCCTAGCGCCCAAGAACGGTATGAGGATTGTGAGGGTGTTTTGCGCTCTTCAAGAATGTGGATGGGATGGATGGGAATGAGAATTCCAACATTGATGGGGAGGCTTCAATCTTGTTGCGGGGTTTGGAAAGTCCCGATATTGCACGGGAATTTTGCATCTTTGAGTGGGGAGGAATGATCGTTTATTAATTTCCAATCTTCTAATAAACAAGAACTTATGTCTAGCTTAGCAAGCAGTACATGGTCTCCCAGCATGAATCATCTCGAGCCGACTCAACTCGATCTTTTAGCATCCCCTACATATTCCACCTATCCACAGATCCAGACTCCAGCAAGCCATGGATATTCTCTCCCTCACGTTCAGACTACTCAATATATCCAACCTATACCCTTAGTATTTCTATTCATAACCTCCCTTCATTCTTTACCGGAGCTCAAGCTCCAGGACCTGCTGACCCGAGGCGACTCACAGATTTCCTCCCCCAGCTCACGTTCATCACTAACAGCCGCTGGCTATATATTACTACTCTCCTTTGCTTGCCTTACCACTTGCCTTACCACTTACCTTACCACTGTATATCATCCCCGCCTCTTCCTCTCCGGCGGGCCGTATGTGTACGGGACGGACGGGGTTCGATCAAGTCAAGTGGCATGGGTCGCTTACCTTGGTGCTGTAGACACTACTGCTCAAAACGTTGGGAGATGGCAATGGCTAGACCACGCTCATCTTTTTAAGCTCGAACATATATAATCACTCGACCACTCATGAAGCTTCAAACTTTAAGTTACGTCCATTAGGATATAAGTACTCGCAGTACTTCTAATACCCCTCGATTGATTCCGAAAAATTCCGGATTTGTCCCCCACCTCCACCCCTCAGTACCCAACCGCCTGTCCATCCCCCCTCATATCCGACCCCGCACTCCATACTCTCTTTCCTTCATCTTCACTTGCCGCAATAACCTGACCCCTCCCAAACATTCCCCTCCCATACTCCCTCACAACCTCCACGGTATGTCCCTTCCTTCTCAACCCCTCCACAACCTCCTCCGGAATCCCCTCTTCAAGATGCACAATAAACGCACCTGGATCATAGTTAGTTCCAATACTTATCCTTGGCGCGTCTAACGCCGCTTGTGGGTCCATTCCGCAGCGGAGGGTGTTGAGGAGGATTTGGACGTGTCCTTGCTGGGGTGGCGTTAGTATGCGCGGGGGAAAGGGGGGGAGGGGGGACAGACAGGTTGCATAAAACCTAGTGGCGGGTTAGCAAACCGAGGTGGAAGCTGGGGGGGGAAACGTACCACCCATGCATCCAAAGACAGCTTTCAACTCCTTACCGCTCAGATCGGTAAGCAAACCCGGGATGATGGTATGATACGGGCGCTTTCCTGGCGCAAGAGCATTGGGGTGACCAGGGATGAGTGAGAATCCCGAGCCACGGTTTTGTAGGACGAATCCGCAGTCTTTTGGGATGATTCCGGAGCCGAAGCCGCCAAAGGTGCTGTTGATGAAGGAGCAGCCGTTGCCGAAGCTGTCGGTGACGGAGAAGTATACTGTGTCTGTTGATTGGAAGGCGGGGGTGCCATGGTGGATGGAGGGGTTCATGTGGGATGGGTTGAAGAGGGAGGCGCGGGTGGAGAGGTAGGACTGTTGGGTGTTAGTTGATGGAGATGGGGGGAGGATGGGGAGAGAGGACTTTATCGAGGAGACCGGATACAGGGACGGGAGTGATGGCGGGATCTGCAACCCACCAGTGGCCATCGGAGAATGCGATTCGGAGGGCTTCGATTACTGCGTGTAAGTACCTGTGTTATCAGTTTAGCCAATGTAACCATCGCTCCGGTGAGTATGGGTGTATACTCGGTTTGATTATGACCCCAGCCTTCCGCACCGCCTCCAAGAGCTTTAATATCCCCGTTCTTCTCCATCGCCTCCAAAATCCCCAACGTCATCAACGCCACAATCCCCTGCCCATTCGGAGCGCACTCCCACACCTTCACACCCGCATAATCCAACGAAATCGGCTCCATCTCCTCACTCCCCAACCTCCCATGCTTCCTCAAATCCTCCAACTCCATCACTCCCCCATTCCTCTTAACCGCCTCCACAATCTCCCTCGCCACCCTCCCTTCATAAAACGCCCTTTTCCCCTCTTCCGCCAAACCTCTAAACACCCTCGCCAACCCTGGCATCTTCATAATCTCCCCCACCCTCGGTGGTCTTTCCCCGCCCTTCAACAACTCCCGCTGATTCGGTCCCTTAAGCGTCCCTTCACACTCTGCCCAAAACCTCGCACTAAGCTCACTAACCGGACACCCTTCCTCCGCCAACCTTATCGCATCCTTCAACACCTCCTTCATCCGCACCTTCCCACTCCCAAACCTCTCCACAACATCCACCCACCCCGCCGCAGCGCCAGGTACCGTAACAGCATGAACATGATTCATCGGAATCCTCACCACCTCGCTTCCTCCAGCATCAACAAACATTTTTCCCTTTGCCATTCCCATTCCCAAATCGGATCTTGCGCGGTTCAAGGTGAGAGCTGCGGGGGAACGGCCAGATCCGTTGAGACCACGGATTGACTTTGAGGTTGCGGAGTAGAATAGACAGAACATGTCACCGCCGATACCGGTAGATGTTGGTTCTGTGACGTTTAGGGCTGCGGCGACAGCAACCGCTGCGTCCTAGATCTTTCAGTTTATGGGATGAAAGCGCGGGAGGGAGGAGGGACGAACAGCGGCGTTACCGCCTTCGCGGAGGATCCGAAGGCCGGCTTGGGCGGCGAGGGGTTGCGTGCAGGATACGATGCTGGGTTATGGGTTAGCAGGTGTGGTGGAGGGGGGAAAGGGGGGGATACCCATTTGTGCTGTGGACTACGGAACGGCGGGATGGGAAGGGGACGAAGGGAGGCTGCTCTTTTGCGAGGGCGTGGAGGTTCTTGCGTAACATGTTTTTCCGAGGTGTAGGATTGATTGAGGGGAGTGTTCTTGGGTATGACATCTGCTTAGTATTTAAGTGTGACTGTTCCTGCGCGTGTGGAACATGAGCAATCGCATCGTCTCTCGAGCACATAACCGGAAAGATGCTCCGTTCACCTCGGGTGGGATTTGTCATTTTTTCGGTTTTGTTTGAGAAGTAGAGCGAAGCTGGGCCACCGACTAAATTGTTCTGCTCGGCTCAGCAACATAGCCGAGTATGTGGGGAAGCGGGAGGCGCCGTTGCGTTAAACGCTTGTCACTAATTCAACGTCATCCGACAATTCCCCACAGAACCATGTAACCCCTCTCAATTACAGCTTTCGGTATACGTAACACCAGGTTACAATTACAGTACACACACAAGTCCACTTTCCATCCCAACACAGGGAGATGCAGCAGCAGCAGCAGTATTACTTGAAACAAAAAAGTTTTCTTCCATGTCCCCTCAACACACCACAACTAAGACAAAAACAAAAACAAAAACAGAAATTCGACTCCTAACTATCCAGCGATGCATGCAACAAAACAAAACAAAGGAGACAGACAGAGAGAGAGAGAGTAAGATATACTACGACGACTAATGATGAATGACAATAACCTATGCTCCGTCCCCCTGGCACCATACCATGCTTCCTTTCCTTCCTTCCTTCCTTCCTTCCTTCCCTCTATTACGAGACACCCACAATGACGATGATATTGCTATAAAAAAAAGGAAAGAAAAAAAAAAGACGTACGGATGTGTGGAGGTAAGGGAAGCCAAGAGAAGTAACTACAAAAAATCTACCAAATGAAAAGAAAAAAGAAAGGAATTTTTTAAACAAAAGAATGGTTATACTACCTTGAAAAGAACATCCCTCACATATACGAGCCCGATTAATCACTATTCCAGCTGTTAGTATCCAAGCACTGGGAAAAGTTTGGGGGGGGGGAGGCCTACTAAATTTCAATCGGCGCCAACTGGTCGATACTGTATAACCAATTGCCCGCCTCCTGTTCCCTCACCAGCCAATCATACGGCCACTGTACCAGGTGGCCTTGAATCATGCTGAGCGTACTCTCCGCCCTATCAGGTTCCATGACATCTCCGGACTTGCTGCTCCTGGTTGTTGCCCTCCGTCTCCGGCGGGTGCTAGTATGGCCCAGACCGTTCGGGTTCGTATTCGAGTTGGCGGTATAGCTCACGTTGTTGCACTGCAGATGGCTTGAATCACCGTTGAGTTGCTGCGGTTTGTCTTTGCTATCTTGGCTTCCGCGACTTCCGGATGGTTGAGGAGTGTTGGTAGAGCCCGTGGTGGTTGCTGTGTTGAGTCGGCTGGACTGACTATTGCCTCTGGCTCTGGTAAATGATGGGTCCCTGGGGGCTTCGAGTCCGGATTTCTCATCGTCACCATCTGGGAGGTTTAGTCGGATACCGGCTGCATCTTTGCCATCGCCCGAGCTGCTGGGTTTCTCGCAGTCCTTTCCCACAAGCTTGACAGCCCGCTCGTGGTTCCGTTGGTCTTGCTTTTGGTTGAACCGCTCTAGATAATCCATCGCTTCTTTGTAGCTCGCCCACGATTTGACTGCATTATCGGGTTGGCACCTGAAGACCTGACGGTAGAGCTCAGTGTTATTCCGAGCAATACGGCTCCAGATGTCGAGATAGAACATCTCGTTCAGGGGATCTGCAAACATGTCTGGCGTGACTTCGGGACACATAAAGTCAGGAGGCAACAGTGGCGGAGGAGCGGATTGAGAGCTCGCCGGCGATTTAATATCAGGCTCGACAGTGGCAAAGGGACCGCCTATGTCGATATCGCTGGTGTTGGGTAGTGGAGGAAGTTGAGACAATTGCGGTAATCCAAACGCGTAAGAATCGGAACGCCCAGCAGTGGGATATGGGGGAAGAAGATGTTCTCCCGGAGAAAGCGAAACGTGGCTATTGGAACGAGACCGGGTATTGCTGATCGGACTGGCTAGCGAATTGGTATCTTTACCTTTGCTGCTAGGGTTTGTACATGTCCTCTGTCTACCTTTGTCAGATGGCTTCGGGCTGGTCAGAGTCGCCCGTTCCATGCTCATACTTGCACGCTCCGTCTCCCTCTGCACCATATGGTCTGGACCAAATCCTCGGACGTCTTCCTGGTGTTTTTCATTGTTCATGACTCGCGGATCCGCCGATCCCTTCTTATTTGCCTTCAGGTTCGGATTGTTCTCTTGTTCCCAGTCGACATCATGGTTGAAACTTCTCAACTTTTCCATCCTCTGTATAACTTCCTCGTCAATCTTCTGCCGTCTCTCCGTGTATAAAGTTTCCGCTGCATTCGTCCGAGCACCATCATCTACTATTGCAGCCGGTGACTCCTCATGCCATCTCTTGACCTGCTCCTCCCACTGCTGTTCTGCATTCTCAAGGGCCTCCTCGCGCTCATCTTGCATAATTTCATCGACGTCTAAACCAAGATGTTCACGCATCAGTCGCACCCGGAGGGTATGCGGGAAGCGTCCCACTCGGAATGGGTTGCCAGCCATGGTACTCATGATGGTATCCGTATCTCTGATGATGGCCGCCACTTCAGAATCCCTCTCGCCACGCATAGATCGCTCGTTGATGTTTGCTGACCCAATGATGGCAATCCGGTCATCAACAATCATGCACTTTGCATGAATATACAGCTGTTCCGTCACAAGCTTTTCGTATCCTGGCTTCCCAAGTTTGCCCCAGTTGCGCAAACTGTAGAATTCGATATATTCACTCGGCTCGATGTCGTGCGCTCTGAGTCGACCAAATATCGAATTTTCTCCCTGTGAGATACTTAGGAACTGGCAATGCATGATAAGTCTCACACTAGTACCATCCTGTGCGTCGATAGCATTCTGGAAACCGGGCATCAGAGGAATAATGATAATAGCCCTCCAATCTTCATCGTTCTTATGAGCACGGATAATCCTCTCAACTAAGGCATCGCCAATTGAGTTTTCTATCCTTGTTCCCTCAACGTCAGTTGATGTGATAAAAAATTGGTTTTCGATATAGACCAAATGTTCCGACATCTCAATTGATTTCAGGTAGGCATTTTGTATGCTCTTCTCCGTGAGGTTAGGCGTACCCAGCGACCAAGAACAAGCCGATCTCAGAATTTGAACCTCGCAACTGCCATCAATTCCAAGACTTTCCAGTTCTCCTTCGGAAAAGTCGGGAGGCGGCAGCAAAAGCGGCGTGGGTCGCGATGGTGTCCGTTGCCGCAGAAGGTAGTTCCATCGCTGCACAAAATGTCTCGTCAAGTCTCTGGCAGGCTGTCCGACTATTTGCATATGAATATCATGCCAAGGCATCCTGGGTACTAACGAGCGATCGTACATATCTTCGTAAGGCTTATCCAAATTGAAGAAATCTTGCACTCGCGGATTGGAATAGTCCTTTCCGGGCCAGAGCTGGAAGTTGTCCGGATCTGATTGGGTGCTTCCTTCCTCGAACCCACTTGGCTTGTTGTCCATTATCGAGTGCTGAGGAGTGTCCCAACGACCAAAACAAAGATCGATACCACCAACAAAAGCAATCATATGATCCACAACCAATATCTTTTCATGGTGTGCCCAGAAAAACGTATTCTGTCTGATTTGGTTGGGGGAGCGTTGCACAAAGATGTTAGGATGTAAGTCTAGAAGAGAATATTTGGTATAAACTGAGTCGATGGGAATCGCGGCGCCGATATTACGGTAAACTATGACGAATATCTTGACACCTTCTTGTGCCTTTTTCTGCAAGAGTCTATCGAGCCGCCATTTTTGGGATACAGCGGCTGGTCGTCGCAAATACTGAATATAATTAGCGCTCAGATATATATATCACTCGAGTAATCTTGGAGGACTCACCAACTCCGGGGAAAGCCACCAATCGTGAATATAGATCACGTCTTTGGCCATACTTATTGCTCTGCTAACATTCCAAAAGTAATCCCGACCATCGACAAGCCATTGTGCAAAAACTCCCTTTCTTACAGGCGCAAAGCTACTGAATCTCTGCGGTTGTGACCAGAGAGAGTTCTCCTTCATGAAATCCATGCTGGACTGGAACTGCTGCAGCTGTCGCTCATTTTTAGCCAGAAGTTTGACCGTCCGCTCATGGTTCTTTATAGTGAGACGATGATGTTGGGGTCTGGCAGGATTCGGTGTGATGTCGGCTGGTTTCTTCCTATGGGACCTTTTGCTGTCGACGCCGAAATTTGAATCTACAAGGAACACATCATAGATATTCATCTCTTCTGGAGAATCCACACAAACGATGTACGAATGTCTGACTAAAAACCACTTCGGTGCATGGCGCCTGGCCACTTGTGAGGGGTTCCATGGTCGCCGAAAGTCGCTACCTTTAGCTGATCGAATGATGAGATAACCCTCCTTTCCATGATATGACCCTTCGGCTGCAAGTCTGACGCCGAGAGCCGATAATTCCAGAAATTTGCACAGTCTGTTCGAGTCTGGCCGGAATACCATCTGTCGAATGAGTCGCCTCACGTAATCCTCCAACTGTTGCCTTTGGCGTATATTAAAGCCATCACGACCAGTTCTAGCCATGGCATGTTGAACGCTTGCACCACCAATTCCCGCAAGAGTAGCCATTCCAGCAGCAACACCAGTTGTTGTGACATGTTCTAGATCATCAATAGTGGAAGACATTCTCCGCGTCAGCGGACGTTTCTTTTTGTTATGTGGCTGTATTCCCGGTGTTCCTGCGTCGGTTGGTTGTACTTCTTCATCCCCAGATTCATCGTCGGTTCCTAACCCTCTGACTCCTCTGAGATAAGGAATGGTGCTCCTAGGGAATTTGGGAAGCTTGTGATCCCCTCTTCCGCTGAAGGTCGTATCACTGATATTGGCCAACTTGTAACGCGAATGTAGATTGATAAAATCTCGATATTCCCGGTGAATAACCCACTTCATTCTCGTTAATCCACTACCGTACTCCAACTCCAGTCTAAACGTAGTCTGGGATCTTCCTCCACCCTTCTGAGAATGTTTGGAATCTGTAATCTGTACTTTGAGCTGTTCAAGCAATATGGGGATCCTGCGGTGACCATGCTCGTCCCTCTGAAACATACTGGCAAGAATCACAGCCGCAGGCGTGGCAGCCGAGAGTTCTGCTACTAACTCTGCTGATTTCTCCTTGTCTATCTTGGATTCCTCCTTCTGCTTCTTCCCTATCATTCGGATATTTGCCTTGAGTCGGTTCCATTTGGCGGCCGAGTCTCTGTAGTTTGGCATATATGAAGGGCGCTCCCCGCCTTCTGTGGATCGGCGCTTCGCGATCCTGTTTCTGAATGATGATCGTCTTGAAAAGCCGTAACGACTCCTTGATCGGTCTGTGTCATTGCCGTCGTCGGCGGTGGTAATCGTTGTTGCACGGCGTCTCATCCGACTGTTCCCAATTCTTGGGGTAGCCGGAGCACTCATCGTACCGCCGTAGGCAGGGCTGAAGGACCGTCTCCGGTTGGGTAAATCTTCCGATTCGGCACCTTCATCAACCTGGATTCCGCCGTCGCTTGCCGCATACGGTGGTCGCGGGGTTCCCGGGGTGAATGGACCTGGAGTAACATCGTCCATAGTGTCAACAGTCCAGCCTGACTGCGATCTACCGTGATTTCCTCCAAAACTTTTCAATCGTTGGAAGAGGCTGGGTCGTTTGCTCGCAACTGGTGTTTCCAATTCCTCGCCGCCGGTGGAGTATTCCGCGGATGGTCTCATTCTCCTTGATCGTGGCGTCGAAGTGCCAACAGCGTAATCCATCTCGTCTCCTCCATCATCCACAGAAGCGGTAGACTCGTTTTCAGCGCCCCCGAAAAACCCACCTCTGCGTCGACGCGCGCGCATGCTGCTGGATGGTCCCGCCGTACTGCTTCCGCCCGGAGAGCCCCCAGCCCACGCCGTTGTTGAACCGGAACCTCCCGAGTCGCGGCGCGCTGTGTTAAGAAACACGCCTCCCGAAGGAACCTCATCTTCCCACCGAGGAGAGTGTGACGACGAAGGACGTGAGCGGTATCCTCGCTCCTCCACAGCGGCCGGAATAATCGGTGGAGGTTCCATTTCTTCCAGTTGGGAGATGTTCCTTGAGTTCCTTCGGGGGAGAGGCGAAGGTTCGAGGGGAGTAAGGTTTGGGGTGGGATTCGGTCGCTTCGTTGAGCCATTGGTTTTTTTGGTAAGCGGTGTCTGAGTGTTGATAATGATTGGTGGAAGCAGCGCGCGGTTTCCCTTCACGTCTCTGACAGCGGTTGTCATCTCGACGGACGGAAAGCCGCTTACGGAAAGCCGCTTGCGGATGGTGAGATCGGTATTTGGTAGGTGCGGTGCTTGCAAGGCGGGCAATCGCAGGGAGAACTTTAATTCCCCTGTGCACGTTTTAGAATGAATGAGTTTCCACGGCTGGAGCTCGTGAAGTCTTCTTGCCTGAGAAGAATTGGCTGACGGGGGTGAACACAAAACTACTAATCACGACCCAACTGCATAGGAGGCAGCGTGTCGTGGTGATACAGAGCAAGGAATTAAGATAGAGTGGTACGTAGTAAATGCGGAGTTGGTGGTACGGGGAAACGCGAAGGATAGGTGTTATCGAGGGCCGTAAAGAAGAGCAAACAAAGGGAGCGAAAGCAACAGAAAACAGTGACGTTGGATTGGCCGATTTGATGAATGAGGGTGTGTATAGTACGTGTGTGTGGTAGCGGTGGTACGGTGATGGAAAGTATGGAGAGTACCTCTCTCTGATGAGTAGCTCGCAGAAGCAGCGAGGTCGGATCTCGTGGACACGCATAGAGACCAGAGCACCAATCCCATATTATTTCCATCGTTTCCTGTTTCCTCAGCTCCAAGAAATGGGCATTCGTTTGTTTTGTGGCTGTGTACTCTACATAGAGTAGGAGTCTGTGGGTACAGTAGTGCCTCGGGCTTATGGGATTTCCTCAAGACGACTTGAAGCATCAACACTCCCCCGAGCTTCCTATCTTCCACTCGGTTTCGGCAGCTCGCTCTCCACAGTATATCGCTGACCGAGCAGCTTCTGTGCGATACTCAAGTCCCGCAAAAAAAAATTGAGACATCCAAGTCTTGATCAAAGTGCACAAGTCTAGCTTCCCCCCTCCTGCATACGTGCGCCGTGCCATCGGCAACCCCTGTCGCTGACGTCCTTCAATCTCATATGGGGGTCATACGATACCAAACAGGGCAACCCAGAAACACCTTCACGTATGAAAATACAAGGGCAGCCCAGGAACACTCGCACAAGAGTCGCACATATGCACGTCGAATTCCTCCAGTACCAGGGCTCTTGAGGGACGCGCAATTGAACCTGTCATTTCAGCCGATAGTCACCAGACCCCTCTGGTTCGCTGTTTTCATCTTCGCTTGAGGTTTTTCTGCGGTCAAAAAGCACCAATGTCCAGCCAGTTCAGCAGTCAAAGCACCGGAAAAACGTTACCAGCCATACGTTCCTGCGACCACAAGGCTACAAGCACCGGCAGTCGATGATCTGCTCGGTATCGCACTTGACAGACTACCCACCATAACAATTATATACCAATTATAACCCCGACGTCGACATTTGTCCAATAATGCGCGATCTTGATGCAAGACATCCTCCCACAATCTTTCCTGACCAGGGAGATACGTTCTCGGGGCTCTAAGGTAGTCGGAGTGGCTTGAGCCACTATACCTGGTCGAATTGTAAGCATTGGCAAGCGCTGGACAGGCTTGGTGCTCTTAATGACCGACGAAGTTGGTGGTAGCTTCTTCGGTCATCGGCGAAGACTCTTAGGATCTGGGATGTGGTTGATAGTACCCTGTGTCCTCGACATCAAATGAATTGGTATTACGCTTCGGTGAGGAGTGGGAGCGGTGTTGTCGTAGAGGGGATGAGGCACGAATAATCGGAATGAGTGAGACAAGATGAAAAACCTAACGGCTGTGAGAAAGATGTGCATATGTGCAATCCAGTACAGATTCTTGCTATCGTTAACAAAGTGAAACCGACACCTCAATGAACAAATATTCCCAGAGCAAAAACACACAAAACACCGTAAAAAGAATACACCGAAACCGCTAAGTGCATGACACTCCGCCAGAAAACAAAACAGAAGACAAATAGAGAGGTCTATATTCATCTCGACACTATGTAAACCAGCAACCAACCTCCATGCCGTGTGTGCTCTCCAACCCCTCTATCCGCCTACTTCAAGACACGATCGAATTGGACGCTCTTGACGAAGCCACCCTGCATGCTCTGTTTGACGTTCCTCTTGAAATTCTCCTTCGTTAATCGCAAGTCCTCGGCAGCTTCCTTGTTGAGTGGATCTCCGGGGTTAGGCTCCAGGAATAGAAACTACATCACCTATGTTAGCATCTATTCCTGCCTCAAACGCCAAACAAAAGCCATACCTGCAGACCAACCATAACAGCATTCAAGTTCAAAACCGGCTTCCAGTCCTCGCGAAGGATATTGAGACATACGTTCCCCTCGAGATCGATATTAGGGTGGTAGATCTTTTGCGCACATTTGACCTTTGGCGGCTCGTGCGGGAAGTTGTTGTTGATGGCGAACGTGAACTTAAACGAGCCGCCCTTGTACATTCCTGACTCCTCATCAGCTCTGTTCCCCAACCATCTCCATGGCGGGGGGATGTAATACCCTCATCCGGCTCGATCTTGAGCTCAAAGTTTAGAATGTCATCGGGGTCAGGGAAGTGTGTCCTCATCGTTGGAGGAAGCGAGAGCTCGGCAATATCTAACATATATCTATTTGTAAGTACAAAAGAATTCATCGGGGGCAAGCTATCGGACCTTTCTGCGCCCGTAGGAACGCGGCGGTGACTTTCTTGGTAGTCTTGCCACCTTCAGCATTGTTTGCAGCTTGCTGCTGCTGCTTCTGTTTATTTTAAATTTGTGAGCAGCCGACACGCGGGAGATGGAGCGAAATGCAAACCATAGACCAGATCTTCAACATAGTTGCTGTGGCCAACACAAGGGTAGAATTTAGAGGTAACGAAATCTAGCCGCGCAACCCAGAGAAGTCGCGTGTCGCGTGAGATGATGGTATAAATAATACGAACCGCCTCAAACGAACGGAAATGTTGAAAACAGAGGGAAGGCGTAGGCAGAGACAAAGGAGGAGGAGGTTTTTAAGAGTTTATGGCAGTGTTGGAAGATGGTAAGAGCGAGTTGGGTGGTGAGGAAGTTGAAGTCGAAGTTGTTGTCAGTCAGCGGGGTATATTGGCGCTAGATTAAAATGGCAAGTGGAACGCTGGTGGAACCAGGGGGTGGGAGCCGCTGATATCATGCATGCATGGCTACGACACTCAACCGCGGCAACCTGCCACCGAAACTTAACTCGAGCCACTACATTACACCCCTTCATTTACGCACTCTTGAAGTGCGTGTTTTCCCAATCTGAAGGATCAAACCCATTTGAGTGATCTTCTTGCTCCAATGCTCTCCTCCTCTAAGGCTTCGACGCCTGAGAGCGGCGTCACTGGAGATTATGGTGACCATTTTAAAGAGTACTCTACAGCATCAAACGATCGTTTATATTGGATTCGATATTTCGTCCATTTTCCTGCCTGGAATTTCAACCGCATACTCTGCCGGATCCCCTTCGGAGAGTTCTGTTTGATGCTCCTTCGTCTGCGTCTTCGA
Source organism: Wilcoxina mikolae CBS 423.85 (assembly GCA_014904905.1). Classification (NCBI taxonomy): domain Eukaryota; kingdom Fungi; phylum Ascomycota; class Pezizomycetes; order Pezizales; family Pyronemataceae; genus Wilcoxina; species Wilcoxina mikolae. The sequence continues at coordinate 153,611 of MU122197.1, read as the reverse complement.
GCCCTTGAAGGTGAAGACCTCAGCACGCGACAGAAAGGACAAATCTCCCATCAATACCCAGCGTTTTCTAGCGACGGTTATATGCTACATTAAGCCCGGGAAAAAGGGCGCGTTTGGCAAAACTATACGCACAATATTTTGACTGTGCTTGTTGAGAACTAGGCGCAGAAGTTTTGGGGATCTCTGTACCATTAAGTGTCCCAAAGGAGGTCCCTCATGCCCAAATTGAGCCTTTCGGCCGGTATGCAGAAACATTATCCGCATTATATCCAGCAGTTGGGAGTGTGAACTGGGTGATGCAACAAGTAGTTACATGAAGATTCAGGAGAAATCTGACCAGCCAAATCCGAGGCTGCACCTCGACATGCTGTCACAATTACGGCGGTACTTGAGAAGAGGCTTGGGTGTATTCACGGGATCCTTCTCGATTGTTACCGTTACCTGCGATAACCCGAGCGAAATACGGAGTTGTCTATCTAAAGCGATGTGCAGAAACCAAAGCATCGAAAATCGAACCGCAATCGACATAACTACCACGAATTTCCAGATATACATGCAACCTTAATCGCCGCAAACGAACCGCCGAGATTGGAGAATACCGCCGATAATACCGGATAAAGGCTGATGAGCGCCTACAATCGCAGATCTTAGGATTACCAGGACAGCCCTGAAGTGGCCCTTGCCTCATGAGTTCTGCCGTGGCAAACGCCGACCACAGCTGTTAATGGAATCGCCAAACTAGCGAATATATGAGATGGCGGCTGCAATTGCTCCTATGTATATGGAGCACAATGATTACGCTGCACCACCGCTTCGTTATCGTCGCCCCGCTACGAACCAGACCCATGAATGAGTTATGTAATGATCTGTACCAATCTAACGAAGATTGGCTTCAAGAACTGAGAAGTGAAACACCGAGTGCCGTCCTGCCATACAACACAGTTACTTCTAAGGACCACGGCAACCTGGATTTTGTTGTGCTGATAAATGGATGACATCATAAAGTGCAGCAGCTATGGTATAAGGCTGAGGCAAGTCCGACAGCGACAAATCGGGAGAGGCTGACAAGTGGCCCTCAACTGCTCTCAACCACGGTATATGTTGAGGCGACCAATAATATGATGGCTTGGAGAGGGGCTGACTGACGGGGAACCTCTTTTACCTTTACTGGGCCCGAGATTGACCAGACCGAAGGGCTTGCCAGAGAATCGAAGTGGCGGATGATGCAGCAATTTTGTCGCAAGGGATTGAGCGATTCTCGGCAACAACGGCTGTCATATGATCAGCAGCATCCGTGCTATCAAGACCGTTCGCACTGTTATGGGGGATTAAAACCGCCGTTGATAAGGTCGTTCGTCGGTAAGGCCCACTGCGAAGGCGGCGGTGATTGTCAAATATAAACAACTGAAAACCCCCAAGACCCATACGAGTACGAGTTGGAACCGGAGTTGCGATTAAGAGAAGAACACCAGACCGCCCAGGATAACATCTATCGAGGTAGAAGGGAGTCGCGCAAGGCCCTAAGGAAGCTCTTGAAAATGAGAAGCTGAAAATAAGCTGGCGGTAGTAATGTTCGAGTAGGCCCACTGGCCCATTACGTCTCGACATACCAGTTACCCAACACTGGCAGCCCTCCCAGGTCCGACTCACAAGTGCAGCCTCTATTATAGCAGGCGTTAACGCCTTCCCAATCGACACCGCTACGGTCCGGAACAGGAGGGAGTGTCTTCCCCCAACTTCAGGAAAAACTCGTCATCCTGATAAGGCCGCGGGGTTGTTTGGCTGGATCGAGGAGGTGCGGGAGGGGCCCACAGCGTCGGACCTGCCTGTTGATGAGGCGGAATCAAATAGAGATATTGTACAGCGAGAGCGGATGCCAAAAGGGCCGGCGAGCTGAATACTAGAAGCGGCGGTGGCGGATACGTTGCTTGTCCATGACATGTTTGCCCTTGAGAGCACACACACCCTACACTATACACCAGCTGGCTCGACGCTTTCGCAGAATGGAAATCGTTGCCACCTCGGCATTAGGTGTTGGCGTGGATGCCCAACTTGTCCATCAGGTTTGAGCAGATGATACATAGCCTCATCTTATGCTCAACGCAAACCTCCCGCTCCCCCCAATGAGCGAATCCTACGCGAGAACATGATTGTATGCAGAGCTACCCCAGGACCAGAGAGCCCTGGCGAGTTGAATTTGTTCCTGTACCCGTTTGTAGAAGAGCTTCAGACATCCGTGAGGTCATCTACGTCGGGATGCCTTATTTGATATGGGGGATAGCGGCAGCGAGCAATATCATATTCATATTCCATTACCTCTCACTACCATTTATTTGCATAATTTGCTCGTGAAATCTGTGCGTTACGACACATACAAAAGAAGCAAGGCACCGCACAAACATATCATAATTAATCACCCTCAACCCAATTGCAATCACCTCGAGCTCCCTCCCATCCATCTCTATAGAATATCCAAAAGCTTCTATCGTGGCGTAGTAAAATCAAACAAAATAGTAAAAGTAAGTTGCAGTTGTAGTAAGTAGTACCAGGGAAAAGAAACGCCTTGATGGCGGTAGTGGTATCAGAGAAAGTAAAAAAAAAAGTAAACCAAAACCAAACCCCCTTCCTCCTCCTCCTCCTCCGTAACCCCAAATCCCCAAAAGAAAAAAAAAAGGCAGAAGATAAAACGCGCTAGAGTTACAAGTAGACAATATCCACTGTCGATGGTCATAAAAAGTTTCCTTCCCGTTTTGCTTTGTGTAAAACCCAAACCGTATCCCCACAAATGGCTCTTCATCGTCGACGTCGTCCTTATCCCCACCCTCCTCCCACTCTACGCGCCCCTACTCCTCTTCACAACCTGCAACAAATCCCCCTCCTCATCCTCACTGCCACTCGACAACAACATCCCCACGCCCCCTCCCCTCCTTGCCCCACCATTCCCATTCGTAATCCCACGCACCGCAGCGCCCTGCACCGTAGCACTCCTCTTCCTTGCCGCCTTCTGCGGCTCAGGAACATACCCCTCTCCTTCCTCCTCCGCATTCTTTAGGTTGTGAAAACTAGCGTGATGACCGCAACCATCGCATGCGAACGAAGACGCCGCTTGCAGTGGATTGAGCATGAACCGGAGACAGGGGCATGACGAGGAGAGAACCGACGGCTTGTGCACACATTTACTAGGGGTAGGAAGGAATATTAGCATTCGCGCTCGGGGGAAGGGGATGGGGGGACACAAACCCGCGCGGAACAGGGTAGTTCATAAGTTGCCAGATATTTGGTGTGCCTCCTCCGCCGCCGCCGACGACGGCGCTGTTGTGGTTGCTGGGCATGGAGTTGTGTGCAAAGAGTGCGCTGTTGTTGCTGTTTCCGTTCGCGGTGCCGTTGGATTTGACGAGTTTGGAGGTGCTCATGGATGGTAGTTGTGAATGTATGGATGGAGGATGAAGTTACAGTAGGTTGCTTCGTTTAACTATAGGAGAGGGCGATGGTGGTGGCGACGGATGAGGGTGAAAGGCTGCGTTGGCGTTGGTGAGGGCTTTTCTTTTCTGGGAGCTGCGCGGTGCGGTCGTCGTGTGTGGTGTGTTGACGCCAACATCTGCCAGCAGCTTCATCCTTGCTTGCGGATTTGAGGCGTGCAACCCTAACCCTTGTGTTTCGATTGTTTTTTTTTTCATCTGAGGTCCATTTGGAGGTTAGGGGCACGAGACAACCATCTGGTACACTGGCAATGTAGGTATCTCTTCGCATTGAAAGTAGCAGCAGCAGAGAGACAGCATCTACTCCATGCCAACATCAAGTGTAGGTAGTATATAGTATAGGTACAGCACCACAGGGGAAGGAAAAGCAAACAAAAACCCACACCCAACTTTTCCCAAACGAATACAGCCGTATTAACTATCATACATATGAATTCTAAAATAAAAACCCACACAAAAACACCCTTAATTGCCAGATGAAAGAAACATTTTCTTGAAGTCCTCATTACTCCTGCCAGCCTTCTTGTTCTCCGGCCCATCGGCATTCTTCATCTCCACATCCCCAGACGACGCGGGATCCTTCTGATCCTTCTTCGACATAGCTCCCGCGAACCCCAATCCCGCCCTTCGCTTCTGGCCCCCACCCCCACCCCGTGGGGCAGCGTTCCGAACACTAGGCGGTACCAGTAGCGTGGTCGCTGGCTTCTTTTGGAATCCCTTAGTAATCTTCTTCTCTGGCTTTCGTTTCATCAAATCTGCCAGTTCTCCAATCTCAATCTTCATGCCATCAAGATCTGACCCCTCCATGGCCAACGAAGCTTTGCCAGCATCGGCGACGTTCTCGTACTCCACGATGGCACCTTGGTGGTCTGGGCGGAGGGTAACTTTTCTAAGCGGCCCGAAGGGTTCGAAAAGTGTGCGAAGACGGGTATCGTTGACTGTATCTGCAAGGTTCATAATTCCGAGTGTCTTCTTCTTGATCTGCTCGAAGCTGGGTCGCGAAGATTCAGGCTGTGGTGAATCACGGGCACCATTAGATTGGTCTTCAGGCCCTACAGATGGTGACATGGACCGAGCAACATCAACTGCGTTCCCAGACTTAAACTTCCCAGGATTGACCTGTGCGATACTGACTTCCAATGCTCTTGACTTCAACATTTTGCTAGATGTCTCCAAGCTCGCATCCGCACTCTCTTTCGATTCAAACACGACAAATCCGTAACCTTTGTGCGTGCCCTTCTTCGGTCCAGGCGGTAATCGAACCTTCTCGATCTTCCCATACTTCTCAAAGATATCTCGTACATCCTTCTCCTTAGCCTGGAAATCGATATTCCGGATATAAACTTCCCGACCGTCAGCGGTTGCACTAGACCTTTCCTTCTTTTGGTTCGGCGCCGAAATCTTAGCAACTAGGTGCTCCTTCTCTCCGAGCTGCTTGCCATCCAGGCTGGTAGCATTGTGCGCCGCCTCGGCGGAGGAGAACTGCACATAACAGAATCGACGGTGGGTGTTGTATTTCAGACTGGGAAATCGGATATCAACTATTTCGCCGAACTAATTAACGCTGTCAGCATACTGATCAGGATCTCGCAAGGGTGAAGACATGGAACCTACATCTTTGAAGAGATTGCGGATGTATGCTTCGTTGGCGATGGGAGGAAAGTTCGTGACATAAAGGGTCGAGCCAGTTCCGACTTGAATTTCAATCACATGACCATCAATGCTCTTCATATCCTTGGTCTGAGCAGCAAGAACACTCTCCTTCGAATCGAACTCAACAGTAGCTGTCGCGGAACTTCCGTCCTTCTCATCAATTATCTTCAGGCTATGAATATCTCCACAATCTCTAAAAAATTGTCGAACTTTCACTTCCGGGTGGCCCGGCGGAAGGCCCCTCACGATGATGGTCGTGTTTTCTCGATCTCTCTTCACAAGTTGGTTGGCTGTCGGGGGAGCTTGATTGACCAATGCAACGGCTGGAGCTACGACCGCCGGAGCGGTCTCACTCTCCGGCTTCACCTTTTTCGGAGTAGGCTGCGCTTCATCTCCTGCGTCGCTTCGTGGTCGTTTTACGCTCCCTTTTGACTTAGATTGTTCCGCAGATGTTGGCTCGATGTGTTCGGCTGTAGTAAATTGTTGGGCCTGTTGATGCGCGAGTGTCTCAGCCTGTTCCTGTTCCAGCACTTCTTGCTCTTCTGCCCGTCTCTTCGCAATGTCCATCGCAAATCGACGATGCTTAACCATCATTGCCTCTACATCAGAGATACTACCAAACTCTTCAACATGTGCACTCCAAACCTCCAGTATCTTTTCGGGCCAGTCTAGATTCTTCACCTGGATAGCCCGCTTGAGTAATTGTCCCGCGGCATCTTTGGTTCCGTTGATACACTCCCAGCTGAAATACCTCAGCCAGAATTCGTAGGATGTGCCTTTCGACTTGCTTAATTCTTTCCAGATGGTACGAGCGCGTTCGAGTTTCTTGGCTTCCGTATAGAAATTGATCAGAATTCGCTGTAATCGGTAATCGGGATCCTGGAATTTGCCATTTTCGCTTTCGGTGACAGCCTCGCTGATACCCATCTCTGCCATGTCGAGGTCTTCTTCAGCAGAGTCATCCCCGAAAGCCCTCCTTTTCAAGAATCCACACCATGCAATGTTGACCTTCAACAGCTCCCCTTGCCCTCCAAGATCCAGAAGTTCCGTTTTAGTTGCTTTGTGCTTTACCTCCGATACCTCTTCAAACGATTTGAACCCCTTCTCCAAGGCAACAATCTGCTGAGCCCATAGGGTTCCCGACCACGGGCAATGCCTAGTCGCCCGTTGTAGAACTGAAATCACCTTTGGCATGGAGTTCTGACCCTTTTCCAAAAGGAAGAATACATAGTCTTCCCACACCTTAGCCACCTCACCAAAACGCAGCAAGCACCGTTCATACAAAGCGGAGGCCATTCTTTCGCTGAGCTTCTTCTTGGGCTGTGAAGTCTCCCATGCTAGGTACTCGGACCAGATCCGCCACTCCTCGGTTCCTGGCGTCTTACTCGACTCGACTTCGCGTTTGAGGGGAAGTTCGAAGATTTCGCGTTCCGAGTTCTTGGCATAGGCAGTGGAATAAATTTTGTTGTAGGTGACCATGATTTTCTCGTAATTAGCATTGTCGTACTGGGTGACGAACTGGCTAAACGCAGCCCAAGTGTCCTCGATCCTGGCGTGCGGTACTCGAAGGCGATCTCCGTACATATTATACACCTGTTCGATCTTGGCAGCTGTGGGGTCTGCGGATAGGTCCTGCATTACTAGTTCTCGGTACTTGTCCCATAGCAAATGGCTATTTGCGATGTCGTTTATTGTAGCTTCGGCTCCCTGTCGGTACGTATCCACCACCGTTTCGGATGGGAAGAACTCCTTGAACGCATTCAGCTCATCTTCGCTCATGGATCCATTGCCACCGGCTGCCGCATAGATATGTTGTGCCTCCACGAAATCTCCGTAGGCCTTGAAGAGGATTACGCTGGCTACCTGGTCCGTCACAGCTCTTGTGCAGAGATCCATCACCTTTAATCGCTCTTCAAAAGTTTCGGCCTCAGATTGTTCATCCTCAATCCATTCTAACCACAAGCTCTCGACCATTGGGAATGTTTCGATCATCGCCTCTCGTGCATCCCGGAGCTCCTTTAGTAATTGTTTTTTGTCGCCTGAAGCTGTAAGAAAGGCGCGGCGCAGTAAATCGATGCACTGAACGTGCGCAGAGTACTGATAAGGGCTGCGCTGTATCGTTTCCAGCACCTTCTGGATCTTTTTATAGTCATCTTCCGACAAAGGCTCTACTCCTTCTCGTTCTTCGCCTGCGGGATCATCCATAGTTACGTCGGGCTGGTCGGATATCGCGTCTGTATCAACGTCTGTAGGGTGTGTGGATGGCCGGCGCGCAGTATTCGGTACTGTCCGTGTGACAGAGCCTGAGGCGCTCGCGATCGATGAATCTGAGTTCGAGCCGGTGAGCGATGGTCTTGATCGTGGTGAGGGAGCGGTGTTGGCGGGCGAAAGGTCGTCCGAAGGGGAGAGAAGGGAACTGATGTCCATCGCGGCGTCCAGGATTGCTGCGATCAACCTTTACAACTTAAGACGTTAAAAAATACCAGCGAAGGCGGACCAAACGTTCCTTCGTGTACCTCGTTGATACAGCTATGTTGCGAGAGTGTTGGCGGGAACGTATATTTATCCAATACCCATTGACCGTCTACACTAAACCAGTGGTTCCACTAATAGAAAGACCGGCCTGTCCTCAGTGGAATCCTGAAACACGACACGCCAAGCTCCACCGAATGTTCGCCCCAAAACCGAGTGTGGAGTCGGAGAGGACGCGCTTGGAGGCGGCGATGATTGAAAGACTCTTTGGGCGCGGGGTAGGAATCGAGAAACGATCTCGCGATAAGTGAAGAATCAAGTAGAGAGCGGCGGCAACAGATCAGTGGGGCGTTTGATCACGTCTGTCGAGCCGTGTGTTCAGAGAGTCCAGAGTGCCGTCTTGTGTTCGGTGTTCAGGTTAAGCTCGCATCTCTTGCCCAGCCTTTGCACGGGGGGTCATCTTTCGCGCACTAGTCTAATGCAAAGTGAGGCAGTGTCCGAAGTCTGGACGCTTCTTCTGCACCACCAACGTCACCCACAATCTGCGAATCGAGTAAATGTGACAGGTTATTTGTGATAATATTCTCTCCTCTGGCAAGGCTACATCCCCTGCCTACACACAAGGCGCTTACGGTTTGGCTTCTTCTTCTTGTTCTTCTCCCCACAGCGACTCTCACTTGGGTAGGTGGCTTTGACGACTCCAGGTTTGAGAGGGTTCAGTTCAGTTCGCTGCGAATCAGGGAATTTGTCTTGCGGGGAAGGCGCAGGGGTCCTGGATAGGTACCACAGAACATCCGGTACGGAACTCGTGATGTAGATCCGAGTTTCGCTCAGGGTCCACCGATCGACGTGATGGTTATGCCAGGTTCTTTCTTATCATTCCATATGCCCCTTTTCTTTTCCGACATGCAACTCAGAACAGGCCGAAAGACCGCGTATTTGGCGGCTGGCCTCGCATTCGAGTACGTACTCTTCCTCCCATGAACGACCGAAAGCTGACCAGAAACTCGGATAAGTAATCATTTATACCGGCTGGAGATACGGAAGGAGAATGGCATGGAACTGGTTGTGCAACCAATCTCGAACCCTAGAGAGGGACCACGCAACTTCATCCTGGTCCCCGCTCTCTTCGATAAGAGCTGCCATCTCTTCCACTGGAGGCTTTTTCCCCAACCAGTAAAATCTGCATCTCTTCCTTCCTCAAAACCCCCTCAGTACGGAATGCCCGAACCGTGATTAAAACGGCGGTTGAGAAAGACTTTAGGCTATTCTAGATGTAGGCAGCGTGAAACGCGGAAGTCGTACTCTATGTAGTCTAACTTTACTCTAGAGTAGAGGTAATTTGAGTGCACAGCAAAATCACCGTCAAACAAAAACTACTGGTATACTTGCAGTTCCATCAAGCCGATGAGATCTCTCCAATGCTTCAGTATGAAAGACGGGTTCCCAAGCTATTGTATTATGGTTTCTCCGCGATATGGAACAATCCGGACGGAAGGGACTCACCTCGGGGTTGTAATGAATGACGTTGGCAGGCACTAAAATTAAGGTTGACTTGGCAGGGCTCAAATTCAATTTTCCGTCTCGACGTGACCATGTCTCTTGTCCACCATGAAACAGCTTCTCCGACAATCACTACGACTAAACACTTGCCAGCGATTCATTTCCCGCCCACCTCCACTTGCTTTTATACCAAAACGATATTTCCAAGCTTCAGGTAATCTCTCCTTTCCTTAAACTCTCCACACAGCCGAGAACCAAGCTCACAAAGTCTAGGCTCCCGGTCAGAAACTCTAACACCTGCGCTCCTCCGACGTGCCCGAACACTGAGCGATGAACACGCAGCGCTCAATAAAAAACTTCAAGACAACTTCGATGGCAAGATTGCGCGGCGGGTCGGGGAATTGAGCACCATCAATAACGCGCTCAAAGAGTATGAAGAGGCGACTAATAACATGCAAGAGCTCGTCGCAATGCTGATCGACAAATCGCTCGACCCTGAGCTGCGCGCCCTTGCAGAAGAAGACTTTACATCCACTACTACCGCCATCACCGCCCTCACCGCCAAGATCCAGCAAGCTCTTGTACCTACGCATCCTTTCGCTCATCTCCCCGCGCTACTCGAAATCAGACCCGGAACTGGCGGGTCTGAGGCCGCCATCTTTGCCAACGATCTATGGAGAATGTATACGGCGTATTGCACCATCCGTGGATGGCCGGTTTCTGTGGTCTCAGTTCAATATACCGACGGCGGTGATGGGTTGATAGAAGGGATTTTCGAAGTGACGATGGACGGAGCTTATGGGGAGCTTAGACTTGAGGCGGGGGTGCATCGAGTGCAACGGATACCCGCAACAGAGACCAAAGGACGCGTTCACACATCGACAGCAACCGTGATGGTGCTCCCCTCGTTCCCGTCTTCCGAGCTAGCAGAAGGCGAGGAGGACCCAGACTCCATCATCGACATGAAGGATGTGCGTGTCGACATCATGCGTGCTAGAGGAGCGGGAGGGCAACACGTCAACACCACCGATTCCGCAGTACGCATGACGCATATTCCGACTGGAACCGTGGCGGCGATTCAAGACTCCCGGAGTCAGCACAAGAACAGGGAGAAGTGCTTGCAGGTGCTCAAGAGTAGGATTGCGCAGAAAAGACGGGACGAGAGAGAGGCGGAAGAGCTCGCGATGAGAAGAGGCGCTGCTAAGGTTGGCGCCGGAAGAAGTGACAAGATGCGGACCTATAATTACTCGCAGAATAGAGTCACCGATCACCGGGCGGGCTACAGTTTGCATGATCTGCCCGGGTGTATGGAGGGTGAGGGGCTGGAGAAGCTGATTGAGGAGGTAAAGAAGTGGAAAATGAGCAGTGATGTGGAGATGTTGACGGAAGCTTAAGACAGCATTTGCCTAGTGTGGATCTAGCGTCTATTTCAAAGTATTACAACAGGACGATGATCGGGATGGATACCTTTTGGATTTGGGACAAGCCATCGTCTTTAGGGGTGCTTCGGCGGATTGGGTCTGAAATAGACCGTGTACCATAGCAAAACAACTTCACATTTTCAATTTAGTCAGGCGAACGCATCGAATGGCATTCGGCGGTGGTTGTCGGAGACTTACTCTACCAACTTCATCACTCTAGGTACTTTTGGTTTCTGTCTTTCAATGCGGCTTTCCTGTCTTTTGTTGGCAAAACCAGTACTTGGTCTGTCCCTTTTGTTCCCTCACTCTGACTCATCCTTCTCACTCGTATTCACAGTTTCTCATTCGCTCTCTTTTGATGGCCGTCACTTATGCCCTTATGCCTAAAATAAAACCGGATAAGCAGACGTGGAATCCGACTGTATACTCTATTGTGATTTCTCTTTACTAAGGTATTACCTAAGATAACCAGCTGCGCATGAAGAGCTGAATGAGGGGACAAGCAGCAGGTATCAAATGCGGCTGCAGATGCCTCGAGATGCACATGATGCAAGACCACGCAACCGGCCAGTGGATATTTTTAAGAAAAGCAGTTGAGTGCATTCTGGCGGGAACAGCAGCTCTCCCATCGTGATATCGAACCATCATTGCAGATGGATATCTGAGTTTGGACCTCAACAAATCGATATCCAGCTGCAGTACATATACATTATCACTCGAACAGCCGGTCAAAAGTGACTCCAGAATCAGGCCACTCTGCCGGATATATATCCTTCACTTCTTTCAATGCTTATTCTTCGTTCTTAAGGATCGCAGGTACATTATGGGCCTTGGCTAAAAAAAGGACAGGACTCCGCCGTGAATATGCATATAAGTATGCAAGGCTTGCCTGCATTTTGTTTTCCGACCAATCAGCATTTCGGTTACACAATTATATGATCTCCATACATACAGGGCTTTTGACGACAGATGTACTCTAAGTTGGTCTATTGGTGATTGAACTGTCGTCGTAGAGTTCAAGGACCGTTTTTCAACCGAAACTAAACTTGCATCTATCTGAAAAAAACCACAATTTTTCCTCACGGTATGTACCACGGACTCATAAGGCCGCCGAAGCTTCTTCTCGTATTTTGGCTGGCTAGCCACGTGCTCGCAAGCCTGCGCGCTTCGCCACCCCTATGTACAAGAAAGCCGCAGCAGAACCCACTATATGAAGGTGACCAAAGTGCAATCTTTCGTCCATTACTACAAACCAGGACCAAACACTTACCCACTAACTACCTGACATTTACATTCTTCATAAATGCCCGTTCCATATCGGAGACTTCCTCGTAGTAGCAGAGCTAGCATTCACAGTTTCTCGAGCTCTAAGCGATAGTCGAGGCTCCGAATCAGAGTATCGAGCATTAATAGAACTCCTAAACTCAGTCAATATATCCCTTCGCACAGTATCATCGTTTCTTGTCACCTCATCATCCACTAATGGCCTTCCGCCGCCCGATCCAGTACTACTCGATGGGCTACGGACACATTTAGATTCCTGTCAGAAACTCATGAAGGATTTTCTGGTGGGTTATTATATATCTGCAATATTTAAAAGCTGATACTGACTAACTATCGGAACAGGAATACACAGAATCGTTCGGCCGAGCCGGACTTACGCGCCAGAAAAAGGTCCTGGGAAACTGGGAAATCGTTAAAGAGTGGAGGAAGCTGAAGTGGCGGTTGTTCCGCGCTGAGGATGCTCGGGTGCTAGAACAGCGACTGAAATCACATGTTTCAATCTTTCAGTTGCATATGATGGCGATATGTTTGTGAGTCTATTAATGTTTGTATACACCCCATTCATACCTTTGTGCTTACATGTGTATATAGTCAATCTCTGGCTCGCACGCAGCGTGCCGTCACCGAGGGCGTTGGGATAAGCCGGAGACTTGAAGGCATTCTCTCAGAGGTGTGTCAGTATATTCGTGACATCCCTTCAAAGCTTCCAAAATTCCTTGGCTACAGCTGGGAAGGGAGTACTGGCCCGAAACATGGCGTTGTACATTTTGAGGATGCTCTGGGAAGGCATGTCGAACTTCCAAGGGTGCTATGTAGAGACTACGAGGTATGATCTCTGCTGTCAGCGAGGGGAGTTGTGTTAACGCTAATGCTCTGTATCTGTAGTCTTTCCACGATGTTCTGGAAATCATGTTCAGGAAATCCTCAGGCCACAAGCGCGTACTGAGGAAGTACTACGAAATAGAAGACGCGGAGGGAAACGTCATCAATACCAAGCAATGGGAGCAAAAAGTGCTTCCAGGTGTGCGGATCGCTATGAATATCTAGATGTGGTCTGTTTCGGTGTTTGATATGGCGGTGAGGTTTCCAAGATGCGCCGAGGACCAGCCTGAAAGCACAACGATTGGTGATTCAAGTGATCTATCTCAATTATGGTACTTCCGCCCCTCCTGTATCTGGTACAGCGTACAATGCTAACTTCCTTACAGTGGCGACTGCAAGCTCGTGTCCAAGTGCTGGAGTATAGAGTGTATGCTTCAGCCTCAAACTTGTGACCCTGGATCATTGGCCCAGATGGCACATCCCATCCAAAGCAAGGCGAAATGCGATGAAGAACATGCTTTCGAACGTAGCCATTGTATTCGGAAGGCTCTGTATCCACTATCAGGCATGACAGAAAGGGAGAAACTGTGGATTCGACGGAGAGAATATGTTTGGCGCCTTAAGGACCGCTTGGAGGCTTTGGAAAGGCAAAGCTTGGAAAGGGAAAGATTGGAAAGGGAAAGAATTCGAATGGAAAGATTACATTCGGAACCTTATTAGGAGTCGTAGTTTTGTAGAATGACCCTCTAGATCTACCAAATACAAAACCAGCCATGCTTCAAGAGTACCTTGGCCATGTTGACATAATTCAATAATAGCCACTCATATCATAATTTGTCATTAAATTCCACAATATACTATCAGCGAACTGCTTTGCAATAGTCAAATCAACTTTAACCCTCGGCCTAGGCATGGATAAAACAGAGGTATAGTTAAACAAATTCTCAATAGTACTTAGTTATCTCATCCCTTCTGAATCTCCACTGCAACTTATTAGGTGTGCATCTGATCTCACATTCGGTACGATGTTCTCCATGACATGACAACAAAAGACGTCACCTTCTGGGGATACAGTTGCTCAGGGTTGCCGAAGACATCATTCACAGTTCTCATGCTGCAGTTATCTACACGCCACCAGCTACCAGTTGATGCAGAAGAGGGTGAGTCTGATTATGGTGGATCCAGTTTCCGCTACAAAGATCAGGGGCCATGATATCACCACAATTGTTAGGCCACAATACGTCGGCCTCGATCTGAACAAACTCACGAGTTTTACCTGCTAATGCAAGTATACTTTGAGCATACTTAGTAGCTAACCGCAGCACAAAGTCTTGGATGTATAGTAAGACATGGGTCCCGCTGACTTGACAATCCTCATACTCAAAGCCCCAACCCAAGTGACAATCTATGAACACCGACTGAAGGGATCCAAACTCAACACAAGTTTCAATTGATACCACCAGTTCTTCAGTCCCCTCACTCTAACACAAACATAAATATTAATAACGCCCGTCATTCCCTTCTGCATACTTATACACTGCACACCTTCCTCAACCCACCATCAATACTCCCCCTCACAAAAGCACCTAATTCATCCTCCCCCCCCAAACCCTCTCGGAGCTATCACTCGACCACACCGCGCCATCTCCACCCATAGCACCCGCAACCTCCCCCACAACCTCATCCACAACCTTCCCCTCCCTATTCCTCGCACAAAACCACATCCACATCGTCACACTCCCCAGCCAGAGTCCAATCCCGGTGACCAAGAAGAGGACCTTGATAACAACTCCACTCGGCCCGCTGCTACCCCCAGTGAGCTGCGTATAGTATACCCCCGCAAAAAATAGAAGCACCGAGGTGAAGGACATGAATACGAGGATGGAGTGGAGGAAGGCACGCCCGCACGCGGAGTTTTCGAGTTGATGGATGCCGGCTAGCATGTTGCAGTTGCAGCAGCAGGAGGTGGGGGAGCAGCAGCAGCGACACATGGTGGTGGTTATGGAGTGAGGGGGGGTGGTGGAGGATAACGAGGATGGTGTGGTTGATTGGGTTGTTGGTGTGTGAGAGGGTGGGAAGTAGAGAGGTGTGAAGGTTACAAGTCTTCGAGATACGGTCAGTCCTGCCGCGTTAAGTGTTAGATGCGTGGTTGACGGATGATGGGGGATAGATTCACGGTGGAAGTAAGCCGTCTCGGGGTCTGTAGCCTGCTGAATGCTGGGATTGGTGCTGAGGACTAGCAGTGATGTTTTGGGGGTTGTAGGAGTGTATTGATGTTGGATGGAGATGTCCTGGGGTAAAGTGATGGCAGGAGAGGACGGGGAGGCCAAGGACAGCTTTCATACATCAGCTGTCACTCACACATGTGATAAGACCAAGCCTTGCTCCGAAAACGAATGAATTTGAAGCCCAACACGCACAGCTGCTTTCCCCTCTCCCCTCCTGTCACTGCTTTTATCATAGTCTCGGTCGCAAATTTGTGCCGTATGCCTCCGTCCTCACAAACACCTGCTTCCCACCAACCCAAACACCCTGCACCCCTCGCTCCCCACCATGCCCACAAACCCACCGTTCAAACTTCACCTCTACACTCTCTTCCTTCGCCTCCACCCCATCCTCAAAATTCAAATCATCCTCGTCCCACGTCAGATCCACCTCCACCGCATCCCACTGCATCCCCACCTCAAACGCCCCAACATTCTCCAACTTCAATGCCAACGCCCCTCCCCTCGTCGCCATATAAAATGCAGTATCATAACTAATCCTCTCCTCATCTCCCTTCCCCACATTAGTATCCTCATGATACGGATCCGCCGCACGATCGATTGGAGGGTGGAATCCATCGATACGACTCACTAGTGTCGCCATCCTCATCGAATCGACCATAGAAACCGACCATCCGCCTGCGATATCAGTGCCCAGACCGATCTCGACTCCTAGGGCGCGGAAACGGTTTACGGGAAGGACCGCGCGGGCCATGAGCACGTTCGAACATGGACAGGATACGATTGAACTACCAATTTTGGCGAGGGTAGTGGCTTCGGAGTCGTGGAGGTGCGTGCAATGTGCTAGGATGGTTTTGTCGGTGAGGAGATTGAAGGAAGAGAGGATTGTGATGTCGCGGCGCATGTCTGGGTATTGGGAACGAACTGTGGGGTGTGAGGTTATGCTATGTATGATGGAGGTTTGTGAGGAGGAAGGGCATACCGAGAGCAACTTGATCGACACTTTCAGCGGCATGGGTTTGTATGTGGCAGTTATATTTCTTCGCCAACACCCCAAGACCTTTCAGTAGTTCTCTTGAGCAAGTCGGGACCTTCTCCCCATCAGCACTCGCTCTATTATTCCAGAGAGAGAGAGAGCACATACGAATCTCGGCGTAACAACCGGCATCACCAATGCACCTTCATCCCCAAACTTCTCTCGCAAACCAACAATAAATGCCTCCGTATCCCTCAAACTACCCTGGGTAGTCTCAACATAATAGTCAGGCACCAACTGGTCGCTGCACGTCTTTCCAACCAACGCTCTCTGCCCATAACTCCCGCATATATCGGCGAGTATCAACGACGCTTCCAGATGGTTGGATGCAAAGTATAAAGCCGTCGTAGTGCCATTTCGGAGAAGTCGTCGGACAACCTGTGTATATATTTTCCGAGCGTAGGCGGGGGATGCGAATTCGGCTTCAGAGGGGAATGTGTATCTGTTTATAAGCCAGAGAACTAAGCTAGTGGTGGGGAGAGGAGTATAAGTACTTGTATAACCATTCCATCAATGGGACATCGGTCTTAGTTCCGAGTTGTAGCCATTGCGGGGCACTATGTGGGCGCGCGCGGGGAACTATTTAGAGTAGAACTCCACGCAGGAAGCTAAGAATGCCTTACTGTACATGCTATTTGCAGTTAGTACACGCACTCTAAATTTGTTTCGTGGTTGTGGGAGGGAAGAAGTTACACAATCAACGAAACCAGGAACAATAACTCTCGCAGCGTTCGCTCTGAGATCTATAATCTTGATATCATCCGATGAACCGTTACATTCCCATATGTTACGCTTTTGCTCTCGCGCTTGTGCTTGCTGGGGCGTGATGATGCTTTCGATCGTTCCCGAGACGACGTCAACCACAACTACTGTGTCGGATCGAACTCGGATCTCGCCAGCAGCCGGCGCGTCAATGAAAGTGCCGATGATTGCAAGCTTCCTCGGTGTGGAAGGAGATGCTGGATTGTGTGGTTGAGGGAAATGGAGAGGCATTTTTTGGAGGTCTTGTATGTACTGTATAAATGCGTAGTCGATGCGAGTGGGGGTTTCTGACCTATCACCTCCTATGGTTGGGATTAGATATCCATGTCGCACCCACCAATCATATGGTTCATCTCAGTTCCCCTATCATATGTATCATATCCAGCGATCGAAACAAAATTGAGCGTTCACAAGCCACAGCAAGAAGATGGTTTCCATATCGATAGATTGCTGCTAATGTACACTGTTCAATTGTATTTGGTTCAATATATAAAAACACAAGAAACGAAGGAAGAAGAAACCCGGCATGCCATACAATAAACGTGCCAGAAAACGAAGAAATAAGAAAAACCCAATAATGAAAAAAAGGAGAGGGAGATTATACAAAAAACGAGCACGTCTCGTGAAGGCAATTTTCCTCCCCGTCCGTCCGTCGTCGTCGTCGTCGCCAGCCAAAAGCACCCACAACGCCAGTCCAGTCAGTCAGTAGAAATTGTACAATGAAGTTGGTTTGTCCTCCGCATATCGGTGAGGGGATAAGCCGTTAGCTAGGCTTCTTCCACCTTCCCCTCTCCCCTCCACACCTTCCGCCACCTCTCCCACCCGCCTTGTCGCTGCTCCTTCACCACCCCGACAAACCCCCTCTCCCTCAACTGCTCCAATACAATCTTCATCCCCTCTCTGCTCCGGTTTAGTCCATCCCTCATCCTGCTTCTCCCCACAAGTTCAATACTCCTCTGCACACTTCCGGCGCCCCAACCTCCCAGCCATCCCCTACGCTCCGTCCCCTCTTCCGCATGCCGCCGCGCAGAACCGAGCTTTGACTCGAACCGCACAACAGTCTTCACATCCGTGCGGTCTGCGCCGGCGGGGGAATAGACCTGGTTCTCGACGACCGAAAGCACGCCGTCCCAGTCGAGATTGCGGGTTTCGGTAGAGAGTGTTTGGCGTCGGGTATCGACGATGCTTTTTTCGAGGATGTAGGATTCTTTGATCTTTGGGATAAAGCGGGCGACGGAGGCGGGGAGTTTACCGCGCTTGAGGTGGAGGCGGGTGATGTGGAGGTTTCCGGTGGTGGGGTCGATGCGCGTGTGGAGGGTGTCAGTGGAGACGACGTGGGTGGAGTACGGGCTGGAAAGGTGTTAGCGATGGAGGAAAGGGTGGTGCGGAGAGTGGGTGGTACTTGGGGTAACGAAGGAAGTAGGCGAGGGTTACGGCGGGCCATTGGTAGCTGTCGTTTTATTAGCTTGCTAGCGGGGAGAGAACGGACCAAGAGGAGGATCTCACTCGTAGCTAAACGTGTTCTCGTAGAACTTTACCATGGTGTCGCACAATTGTCGTTGAAATCGTGAGGCTTGCTCCAGGTGGGTCGGCCGTTGTTCGTTCGTCGTCTCGTCGGATCGGGAATGAAAATAGTCTAAGTTAAGTATAATTGACTTGTCCTAGTCGAAGTGGTTCTTGGTCGTGTGCTCTCTCTCACAGGCCGCTCCCGCACCAGCCGTCTAAATGCGGGGAAGTACACTTAGTTGCACGGTGGATGGTTGGGTGATGGGTGAGCGTACAGGTGGAGAGGAGGTGGATGAAGGTAATTTTGCAAGAAATCTAAAAGCCGTTGGTTGCCACTTGATGCCGGCCGCGCAGATCTAACCTATGACGACGTTTCTCAAAACTTCAAAATGAAATCCAACATAATGACGACGTTTCCCCTCCCCAAACCTTTGATAACGGTTCATCGTGACAACTGAAACCAAATAGGAAAACCCACACACGAACTTAATAAATATTCCACGAATAGGCGCTGACCCTCCATGGATCCAGGACGAAGTGTTTCATCGCAGGTGTTGTAGGGTGACATGGGTTGTTCAACTGGGGGAGTAGCGGAGCAGCATAAATGATCCAAAGTCGAGGTATCAGAGAGTGTGACTTACTGGGTAAGTGATTGTACATTTGAATATCCATTGGAATAGGCTGAATCCTATTCCATGTATTTTTGTCATTGGAGTGAGGGATTTCGAAACATCGAAACATACGATAGCACTCGACGCTCTTCTATGATCGTCCACTGGCTTCTCATCAGAAACGGCTGGATGGGTAACTCATCAGGTAGAAACACTCTGTGTGAGGCACATCGTCTGGGGTAGTACATGTAAGTACCTATATATGAATGTTGGCAGTGCAATCATTTAACAGATGATATTGTTGAACAGAACAGGGAACGTGGGGAGAGGAGGTTTAAATGATCACTCACTGTCCCTTCAAGTTTCGCTGACACTCGCCTTTCTTGTACAGTACATACTCAACAATTTCGCCGCTTCCCTGTGACCACCCCGGAAGTATATAACCCTCTTCCCCCTCCCCCCATCTCTCTCCTCCTATTTTCTCGCCGAACCAGTACGGATATCAACACTGCTTTTTTCTTCCACTAGGAGGACGGCACTAGATGTTTCACGAATCCATATCGACAATACAACAGCTTGCTTCGCCCCCGGCACTATTACATAGAAGAACGAGCCGGACTTGGTCACGAGCGGCTCGGAGCAAGCAAGGCTGCACGCGAACATATACACAACAGGAGAGAATATTCCATTGGAAGTACGGCGTGCGAGAGATTCTGGACCTTGTATAACGAATAACGTATGAACGAAACGAACACCTCCTGAGTGACTATGGGAGAGCAAGGACAACGCTAACCAGGCAAATGATGGCGATCTTGGTGGAATAAGATGAAGCTGCACAATTGCTCTCTGCCGCGGAGAAGTTGCTCTAATCATACCGTGACTGTGGAAACCAATTTGAGCTGTATTCGCGCAAGCATAGAATGGGACCCAGGACGTTACAAATCACTTGAACAGAATGCACTGCAATACGAGAATGGGAACAGACCGGCGAGGCCTATGGCTGCTACGGGGGGGGGGGGGGAGGGTGGGAGGTGGATACATTTGCTTGCTATTTTGGTAACTGCGGTCTGTGGCTCAACACAAGCTATCTATGTTTGAGCAGAGTTTTTACTCCTCAAAATTATTCAATTTTTATGGAGGGGAGGAGGTTGAATGGGGCATCGTAATGCTCCATTATGGTTTGGTTTTAATTGGCAGCGGGGATGGTTACAGAGGCCCGGAGGAGGTGGTGGAAACTGCCATAACTTCAATCTTTGAACTTGGATGGTAGCCGTACCTTGGTACCGGGGGGTCCGGGGGATTCGACACGTCCTGAGCACCTCTCTAGTCTACGATGTCGGAGCGGATATGCAAGACTGTGCAGTCTGCACACATTTGAAGGGGGTGAGTATCCCTCAAGCATGCTAGGCATGGATGGTCAGAACGGACGCTGGTCAATCAGTCGCTGTGATTCTTCAGCCTGTATAGCAGGAGTCCGTTGCACGAATTGGTTTGGTCGGTTGTTATTCCAACCTCATCCTTGTTCCCCTCCTTCCCACCGAATGAACTCCCAGTACTAAAATAAACCCTAATCAACACCAACCTCAATTCATTTCTTCACTTCCTACTCTCTGCTCTCACCTCGATTGGTAATAAGTACAGCATACAGCTACACGACACTAATGGCCCTAAAATGTGGGTTTATAGGCCGATTGATATCGCCGCGGAGCATCCACCAACCGCAACTGTGGTTAATGGCATGTTGGTATGTTGTACTTATTACCAGTCGAGGGAATAACCTTCGGAGGTTCAGGTTCGCCCAACAAACACCACCAACACAGCCGAGTATGCCGCCGTTGCCGCCAACAACTCTTGATTCGTTGCCTTACTCCCTAGAGCAAGCACGATTGCAAAAAACAATACAAACATGACGACCAGCAGCTGCCGGAGAAGGAGGGTTTTGGCATAAGCAAGTGCTATCATAGGCACCATTAAGAACGCACATCCCACCACTGCGATGAGAAGCCGCGCAAGGGTATCGATTTTTGAGGATATGTGCAACGCTACGGGCCGTTTACCGGGGGGAACCCGCTCCTCCTCCACAGTTTCAACGGTACCAACTGCGGAACAGTGTAAGCGTTGACATGTATCAGGTTTGGAGAATGGAGATGCTTACAGGCGTGTGAATATGCCGGGGTTTGTATGCTAGCCGTTTGCATTTCGTAACCCAACGCTGGTGGAAGTCGGCGTTGCAAAAAAACACGAATACCATCCGGCGGAACACCGAGGGCTTCTGGGGTCAGATCCACCATAGAAAGAGCATCACCAGCAGATTTATAATGCCCATCATTCAGTTTTGTTGCAAAAAGGTCGACGGTCTTTTGTCTTCCATCCATTTTAGGTCGCTTTAGTTGCGATATCTCCTTGAAGTTTTTAATTGCGTCGTCTACAGAGTTTATTAGATATATCTTCCACAACTAAGACTTCCGAACTTACGATATTCCCGTAACAACCTCCGAAGGTTCGCAACGTCAGTATCATCCATGCCACCCTTTGCATTATTGATCTTCTTATCCAGTTGAACAAGCTCGTGTTGATAATTATAAAGATTCAACAGACTCAACGTCTCAAACCGCTTAAACTTATACCAAACCTCTGGATAAAATCCTCGTGAGAAATCGAATAATCTTTGATTCGTAGTTGATCCTTCAATGATTTCCCCTTGTACATGCTGCTGTGTTTCATTCGCTATCCCCTCGGAAACATATAGCTCCGGTTGAGGGGGTAATAAGTGTCTCAAGCCGAGTCCATCCGGCTGCTCATGTATGGGTGGTAGAGGATATGCCGCTGACGAAGACGACTCGGGGGGGTAGTAGGGTGAGGCTGGAGTTGTGGGTAGTTCGTGTATTGTATTTCCGGACCGGGTCCGTGGCTGATCAGAAGTAGAGGGTAGTAAGGGTTCTTTCGCTGTCAGGCCCATCTTTACTTGGAGGTAAGATTTCTCCCATCGAGAGCTGAACGCTGCCTGTTATATGCTGTCATGATCAATTGTTCGTTCTCAGCCTTAGCATTGGCTGTTACACAACAGTGGGTGTGCATGGTGGCGGTACGCTAGCTACTAGCGAGTCCAGCTTGTGGAGTTCCTTGGGATACCATTTCTGTCAGTAACTTCAGCCCCGACCTGCTATAAGGTAGGAGGTATCTCGAACAACAAAATGACGGACAGAAATGGTATCTTGTTCGAGATACCTCCTACCTTATAGCAGGTCGGGGCTGAAGTTACTAAGTATTTAAGTATGTTCAAGTCCCAATTTTAGCAATATTGCATTAAAACGGCTGTAATAATGAGAGAAAAACACCAAGAATCAAATGCTATGATGCTGGCGAGAGTATCGGATTGCCTCAACTATGGAGTATTGGCTTTGTATCTTCAGCTGATCTGGGTGAATGGGTGGTGAGCAAGTACGTCCTATGATCCGGAGCTATTGCGGACTCTGATCTGTGAAGCCTTATTTTTTGATACGTACTCTATCGGACTCTAACCCGAGGAATACGACGACCTCCAATCCGGATCCGTCATAGGCATTGTGACGCCTTATAACGAGTTTGGACATATCTACCTGGTGCTGAAGTCAGTCTGTTCTTGCAATTGGTAGCAAAGGTCGAAGTTTATCTAAGATAGAAGAAGGTGGATCCCAAGGAGTGAATGAGCTCGATCCGCTGGCGATTTGCAATATTTTCAAAGCTCGGAAGTCCCACCATGCATGAATTAACTTGCATCAGTCTACGAGTAGGGTCGCAGCAACAACTTCCTAATAAATTGTTTGACACAACAGCCCTGGTCCTACCTCACATTTTTTCCTTTTCAGCTGTGAGAGGGTAACTAATATCTACCGATGGACTAGTTTGAGCGAGACCAATACAGACGCGACTAAACACGGACTTTCTACCTGGAAATTTGACGGCAGAGTGTGCACAGCAGTCATATGCATCAATCACCAGCTCTCACGCGATTCCGATAACCAACATTCGAATCTCCAGTTATAAGCCCGATCTAGGAAGTTCGAAGAGAGCGCAGGAACCCATTATGCTGTCCGGAAAACGTCTCTACCATTGTGCCTGTTCCTCCAACATACTTCTTAGACACCAAACAACATTCGCACGTATCGTATCTACCATCTCGACCGAGTAGTTTACCTAGTACGCACGACGACGACGCTATATTCCGGTCCGCAGAGCCGCTTCCGCTCCACCATATACCCCACCACACTCCCCCGCTACCTAACTTCTAGCTTCCGTCCCTGACGCTCATTACCATTTCGCACCACAACCATGACCGACACCATCACCCTCCCATCCGTAGGCTACCTTGGACCCCCCTCCTCCTACTCCCACCAAGCAGCACTCGAAAGCTTCGACACAAGCACGCACACCTTCGCCCCCCAAACCACCATTGCCGGTCCGTTCCCCCTCTTCCCCCCCATTCTCCCTCTAACAAACATAGACATCTTCCTCGCCGTCCAAACCAAATCCGTAACCTTCGGCGTCGTCCCCTTCGAAAACAGCACCAACGGCAGCGTAGTCTTCACCCTCGACCTTTTCTGCGACCGCAACAACTCCTTCCCCGACGTCCACGTCTGCGGAGAAGCATACCTCGATGTCCACCACTGCCTCCTCTCTTCAGAGTCCGAGATAAAATCCCTAACCCGACTCTACTCCCACCCACAAGCATTCGGTCAATGCGAGTTATGGCTTAACTCCACGGTGAAAGGGATCGAACGCGTCGACGTGTCTTCTACTTCCAAAGCCGCGGAGTTGGCTAAGAAGGAGCCGGGCACTGCTGCTATTGCTTCTAGGGTGGCAGCGGATGTTCATGGACTCAAAGTGTTGGCTAGGAATATCGAGGATACGCCAGATAATACGACGAGGTTTTTTATATTATCTGCTACTGAGACATCCGGGGTTTCTGAGGGGGGTGTGGGGGATAAGACACTATTGTCGTTCACGATAGATCATTCACAGCCTGGAGCGTTGTGTGATAGTTTGAAGGTTTTTAAAGATTTCTCGTTGAATCTGACGAGTATCTGTAGTCGGCCGAGTAGGAAGATGCCGTGGAATTATATCTTCTTTGTGGAGTTTGAGGGACATGAGGCAACAGAGAATGTACAGAATGCCTTGGTGGAGTTGAATAAGTTTTGTTGTGAGATGAGGGTGTTGGGGAGTTATGTGGATAAGCAAAGGTTGCGGAAACTAGCATGATGGGATGGATAGATGGATAGATTGGGATGGGTTTGGGTAGACATTTGATTTTCTTTGGGGCGAACATCGGCTGCATTGGTCTTGGGTATACTGTCATTACACATTGTACAATATGATATCCGTAGTAGAAATGTGGGTACCTATGACACCTTTATTCATGGCCATCAGTGTATATTATAAAAACTCCACAGTAAACACGAATGCCGTGCAAAGGAAGGAAGCTTAATCTTGTAAGTCACGAATAAGCACTAATCAAAACCAACAGTTTATTCCGAAAAGAACACTATAACGCCTGGAACGACGTGCAAAGATACCCAATTCCCTATATCAGGGCCGAACTCAGAAGGTCCCCCACCAAAGCAAAAACGAACATCGAAACCGTGGGGCATGGTAAAACATAAGATTCGTGAAGAAAAAAAGAAGTTTGTCGTTGGGAAGAGTCGACCGATAATGACGTAAAACAAAGAAAGCTCCCGTTTTTATCTTTATTTCCCGTAGCGCTGGAACTCCCAGTCTCTATTGTCTAGAGGGCACACTTGTCTCGTCTTGAGCCATCTGGAGATGCAGTGGAAATGGAATGCGTGCTATAGACACCAGGGTTAGCTATTATCCGACGAAACAAACTTTAATCATGACCAAAAAGAGACTTACGTTGCAGATTCCCCACGCGACCGTACACTCCTCGCTAACAGCGCTCGCCTGGTTCGCCTGGCATTCGATGCCTATGTGTGTATATCACGTTAGCCTCACGTCGTCGTTGTCATCTTCGTCGGAGGTAGACAAACAAAGGTCCATGATATGGTTACGACAGATTGCACAGTTCTCGACGACGATATCCCACGACCAAAGGGCTACTGCATTCCACTATTTCTTGTTAGCTTTGAGCTTGGTGAGCAAGCAAGCAACGAACCTTTTTGACTTCGAAACGAGGCTTCCCACCGGATGAGGCGCCGGGTTTGGAGGCCGATTTGGATCCGGAGGCGGCGTCTTTCATGTCTACGTCGGCCATTGTGCGGGGTTTGTGGTGGTGATGGCGGTGGGGTGTGGAAGGGTTGAGGTGGTGATGATGGTGGGAGATGTCGTAGTACCTGGTGGGGTTGGGAAAGCTGGGGTTTGTGAGGCTTATGTTCATGTTGTATCACTCAACACCGTTTTCTTGTAAATTCTGGAGACGACGTTTGATTGCGGGAATTTGATAAATAGCAATCTGTTACTATTTGAGGGGCGTGAATATGTACCTAATTCTTATCGAGATGTAGAATTCCATAAACTTACATTTAGTGATATTCCATGATTCGATCGATAATTGACATGTTTTGAGGACAACTCCCGGATCCCGCATCACCACCATGTTCCAGGATTGCTTCTCTCCAGCAGTCGCTCGGGAATTATTGCGTGCGATTCACACTGTAGCAGTCACGGAAGGTCACTCGACAAACTGATTCTTCGTCTGCTTCTTTATTGGCCGCTACGCTACGCGCAGACTATTGTCGTAAGCCTAAAATTAACGAAGGAAATGGTAATAGTGCTAAAAGCAATCGTCCAAACATCCATTCCATCTCCCCAACAAACATTCACAGCCTTCCCTCATCTCCAGTAGCTCAGCTCCATCTACATGTGATGTGAACTTGAGTGACCTGCTAATGCCAACAGCTCCATCTACATGTGATGTGAACTTGAGCAACCTGCCAATGCCAAGATGGCATGAAACTGCCAAGATATTGCTCTTCGAGTTACAAGTTTGTTACACGATTTTCACAATATGTCACTCGTCCACACTCGGCTTGGCGTTTTGTGATTGGTCAAATTTCACGGAAGGTCACTCGACAAACTGATTCTTCATCTGCTTCTTTCAGTACCCCTCCATTGATTAGGGTTTCATGAGAAAGCCATAGTGGGGGTAATCCATAACTTGGAAGTTCCAATAATGGATATCTTTCCGGTTTCAGGTGTAAGAGGCACGCACAGGACGAGCAGCCGAGGCGCGCCTAATGATCCAGGCGTTCTTTTTTGCCACGACAGCCCCTCGGCGAATACGACAACATGTTGCGCAACGCATCTTTTTATGACTCATGTAGGACGTATTCTAAGTACTCAGAAACATTATCGGGAGGGGGAAAAACGTTAGTATTCGTTCACTTGTTATTTATCGTTGTAGTTAGTTTCTTTCCGCGGCTGGAAACTACGGGGCAAGCTTGACCTGACCGGTGCCTGAAAAGTAAAGGCCGATTGTATGCGATGAAACATGGTCCTCTCATAATCGAAATGTGTTCGATCTTGTGATCGTGGGTCTCACAAAAGCGCTGCCTAGAAAGCCTATATAGAAAGCCTGCGAAGCTGCGGCAAAACTGACTCTTAAGGCGAATGGGAAAAATGGGTTGGATTAGTGTTGTCACTGCAAGAGCACATTCCAAACAGCTCTTGCCGAATCACGGAGATCACGGAGAAGACGGAGGAAAGGATTACAATTACAATTCCCACTGCAGCTCAGCGCGTCATACAGCGCCCGATAGGGAAGGCCAATATCTTGGCAGTGAGCCATTGTATGATTGGCCAGAGTGGCTTCGTACTAAGTACCTATCACCTGGTTCAGCTCCTTCCTTCATTCTGCCGTAACTGCTGCTGCTGCTCCTCTCCCCACACCACCCACAGCAAACCCACACCACACCACCTCTGCCCATCCTGACTCTTCTACCAACCTCCTCAACCTCTTCCTTTCTTCTTTCAGACTGCTTCTAGCTAAATACACTTCATATCCTCTCTCCGACAACACCCTTCTTTTCTGAGAGCTAGCTCTGTTCGAGATCCCATCTGACTTATACGACTGGTCAAACCTGGCACGTCTACGTCGCTGAATCCACTTATCGTCGACGCCAGCTTAGCTGCAAAGACCTCAACATGTCTGTATCTACATCACCAGAAACTCTCATAACTGTCAAAGTCACTTTCGACGGGAATACTCGTCGCTTCAAGCTCGCCTTGAAGGAAGTCGGTCCAAGTGTGTTCCAAGGAAAGGTCAGTTTAATCGTTCCATCTCATCTCATTTCGTTTAGTCGCCGCACTCGAAAATATCCTTATAATTACAACCTTAACTTTGAGTATCGACACTAATCGTATCATTCACAGTTGAAAGAACTTCTTGCGATACCGCAAACTCAAGATGTCAAGTTTGAGCGATATTCAGATAGCGCCGCAAGCTACGTAACGCTTGATCCTCAGAATTCTGGCGTCTACAAACAACTGTACAGAGCCGCGAAAGCGAAGTTGAAGCTTCGGATCAAGGTCACCAGTGCCGCGCACGATCGTAAGATAATTCCGATAGCCATCAGTCATGATGGTAAGCTAACCGAGATGCTTTCTATAGCTCCCGTGGTCCCGAACGATGCGGCTTCAGAACGAGTTTCAATCTTTCCTCCTTCATACTCGACTGCCAATGTCCATATAATTCCCTCTGCATCGCAATCTGGAGCCGCTAGCACTTCGACTTCTGCTGTTGATCCGGCACAGCTCGACAATGTCGTTGCTAAAGCAGTGAGTTCATATTGTTCCAGCACAGAATTTACCTCGCAACTACGCGACACTGTCCGCGAAGAGGTTGTGAAGCATCAGCCAGACCAAGCCGACCTTATTTCTCTCACAAAGGGTACCGAAGCTCCGGCTGAGACCACGTCTGCCGTTGAGGATTTGATGACTTCGCTTCAAAACACCAATATTCACGCTGCATTTGCAATCTACTGTAACTCTTGCAACAGCACTATCCACGGGGTTCACTACCACTGTGAAGAATGCGACAGAGGCGATTATGACCTTTGCGAAGCCTGCACCACCAAAGGTGTTCATTGCTACGACCGCACGCACTGGTTGACCAAGCGCGACATTGTTGGCGGCAAGCCTGTTGTTCAGGAGATCAACGTCAAGGGAGCGACTAATTCTCGCATCTGCAACTGTTGTGTTGGACGTAAGTGCACCTGTTTGGTTTACAGTCTGTTTGCTCGACTTTAACCGACAATATGATATAGGCTTCGCTGATGACCAATGTGTCGTCTGCATGAATTGCAAGGACTTCGATTTGTGCCTTGGCTGTTTACGAACCGGAGATCATGGTCATGATCCTCGTCATGCTTTTGTCCGGGCTCACGAATCGATGGTATTGACCAAGGACGAGGAAGCGATCCTTTCTGCTGGTCGAGGCATTCACCATGCCGCTCTTTGTGACAGCTGCGATAAGACCATTTTCGGTATTCGTCATAAGTGTATCGATTGTCCTGACTGGGACTACTGCAGCAATTGCATTAATTCTGCGTCTCAGCTCCATCCTGGACACCGCTTTGTGCCCGTTTTTGATAACGAAGCTGTAGCGCCTCTTAACAAGAGCGTACCGCTTGCCAGTGTTATGCATAGTGGAGTATACTGCGATGGCCCAGTCTGTGCACAGTACGGACACGGAATATGCATCCGTGGAGCGAGATATAAATGTGCTATCTGCCCTGATACAGACTTCTGCGGAACATGCGAAGCCTCGCCTTTGAACTTGCACAACACTAGCCACCCTTTGATCAAATTCAAGACTCCCATTCGCAACGTGTTGGTTACCAGTACCGACGACTCAAACACCGTCATGGGCGACGTTGTGGAACCCCGTTCTCAACCCGAGAAGGAAGAGCCAGCTATCTCTACCACCAATACCGCTACTCAAGTTCAAACCATCGCGGATGTAAAGCCTACAGAGGAGTTTGCCACCCCTTCACAGGAAGTAGAGAAGGTTGAGGAGAAGGTTGAGGAGAAGCAGGTTGAGAAAGAACAAGTTGAGGAGAAGATCGTTCCCGTCGAAAAACCAGTACCCGAGTTGCGCGCCACTTTCTTCGGCGACGCTGTTGCTGATGGCACTTCCTTCAGCGTGGGTCAAGAATTTACCCAAACTTGGAGCATGAAGAACACAGGCTTTTCCACCTGGCCCGCTGGCGTCACTGTCAGATTTGTCGGTGGTGACTATATGTTCCTCAAATCGGAGGAGAATTTGCTGGATGCCACCGTCACCGATTCCGAGACTAAGCCTGGCGACATCGTGAAATTCTCGGTTGGTCTTTCGGCTACGTGGCCTCCTAACAAGCCTTACATTTCCTACTGGCGGCTGACCGCACCCGACGGAAGGCGGTTTGGAGATAATATCTGGTGCAGCATCAACGTAACTCCCGTACCTGAGCCGACCCCGGCCAAGGATGAGGTACATGACGAGGAAGACAAACACTCAGAAACCTCCAGCTCGGAGAGTGTCGATGGAAGTGCGAAGGCCGAGAGCGTCAAGGATGGAAAAGAAGACATGGAGAGTGCTACCGAGAGTTTGGCCAGGTCGCAGGCGTCTTCGCAGATGGTATTCCCCAAGCTCCCAGTCGAGAGCCCTGTTCACTCGCTCGAGCACCTTCCGTTGTTAGCTGGTAGCGACAAGGCCGAAGATGTGCCCGCTCCCCTTAGCCCCGCCAGCAACTCGTCACACAAGACATTCGCCCTCAGTGAGGATGGCTTTGTTGAGGAGGAAATTGATATTAGCTCCATTGACAGTGATGGCTTCATGACTGACGAGGAGTACGATGTTCTCTGTGCTTCGGATGAGGAGTTTGAGGAATGTGAGCGCGTTGCCTGAAGGGTTTTCATAATGGGGATCTGAAATTGTTCTTGGGTCTATTGGTCTATCGGATGGACGGGATAAGGCGGTGTACTGGGTGTTTTTATTGCATTTTTTATTTGTTTTGACTTGACGTGGTTACGCTTGTTTTTTGTTTCTATTATTGCTGTGGTGCTACATCACTTTTGGAGGATTCTCTCGGGGCAAAGGGAAAATATCGTTACAAAACTTCCCTGGACGGTTTGGTTTCGTGCAGCAACATTGGATAGGAAAATCAGGAGGATATCACCTCTTCGCTCATGTTTGCCCGTCTTCAAGGGAACTGTGTTCCAAAGGAATTACGTTCATTGACTCTATTTTCTTATGCTCTGCACACTGCACAACAACACTTTCTCTAGGAAATATGTGTACTTGGATTTTTCGTCAATTTATCGTGAAAGCTAGCTCCTCTTACTTGGTTCCATTATGCGTAAGTAGTCACCAGTCGGTTCGTACCATCAGGACTCCTAATCTTCAATGAAGGTACCAGAATCTGGCGGTTGGGAGGCATTTTCATCACTACTTCATCCCTCCCTCATATTCCCCTCTGCCCCATTCTCTGCCTCCTCTTCGCCCCATCCTCCACCGCCTCTACCAACTCATCCGCCGCCTCATCCTTCCCTTTATCCACAACTGTAACCGCCACCCACATGCCCAACGCGGACACAATACTCATCGCGAGTATCCCAACCATAGTCAAGTTACTCATCCTATACTGCAACGGCCCAGGCTTCCCATCCTCGGCCCACCCAGTATACAAAGCATACGTTGTCGTCACGCTCCCGAGATTCCCAAGCCCACTCACCAACGCAGTTGCAGCAGCGACTCCAACCTCGCCATGTCGCGGCTGGAAGATCTCGCTGGTCCACGTCATACACACAGGCACTGTTGGGCCGAGTCCAAAGCCAACAATCAACAATCCGGTGTAGCGCGCCCATCCATTAGACGCATACGTAACAACCAGCAAACCGACGATCTGGATGAACGCGGGGACGATAAAGAATACAGGACGGAACTTATTGAAGCGGTCGCTAAGCGGGGTGACGAGCAGAATCGCAATAAGATCGCAGGTCCAGATCGGAGCTACTAGCAGCGAGAGTTGTACACTCGACAGTCCCGGGAGGAGAGATCGGATTATCAATGTGGCGAACACTTGCACGCCGATACCGACGCCCACCACGCCAAAGTACATCAATGTAAGCGGCCACATGCGCCAGTCGGCGCATACACGGCCAAGATCCCGTATTGTCCACGCTGAGGTGTGGTAGACGCGGGTCAGGTCGTTGTAGTGGATACATGCGTCTTCGCCTTTGAGGGCGGGTGGGGAGCGGGGGAGGAAGCGTCGCCAGCCGACGGGCTTTGGAGGGGGGGAATCGGGGGGGAGAGGACGGTCTGGAAGCCACCAGAGGATGGCAATACCGTCGACTACGGCGATGAGGCCATAGATTAGGAACATCCACTGGAACCCGGTGAGGCCGCCTGCGCCGTCCATTTTTTGGAATCCGGCAGAGACCAGCCCTACCACTGCTGCTGACACCTGCGCGGCGGTGAAGTACTGCCCTATACGCTTCCCGGTGTTTTCGGGTGGGTAGAAGAGTGTCAGATAGTATGCCATTCCCGGCCACATCCCAGCTATCACAATGCCGAGGAGGAGCCGGAGGAGACTGATCCAACCACCAGATATGTCAGTACATGCTGTAGACGAGGGGGAAGCAGTAATACTAAAAGTTCCACGCCGCCGTCAACGCCGCATGGCAGCACCCTATTATCCCCACTCCGACCACAATCCTAGACATCCACACATGCGGGCCAAGTTTCGTCATGATGAGATTCGCGGGGGCATCAAAGATGACATAACATACATAGAACAGTGCTACCCCCGTGCTGACCTGTTTATCGGTGAGGTTGAGTTTCTGCGAGAGCGAGTGGCCTTGGGATGTATTCATTGTCAACGAGAGACCAACATTGGACCTGATTGCGGCGCAGATGAAGTAGAGGATCCAGAAAGCTATATAAATTTAAGCATATCTAGTCAGAATCCGAACCATCATCTTGCTGCCAAATATTCGAACCAGGTATAATTCTGCGATCGAGCTTCCTGTCATCGTCACACATGAGCTGTCTATCATACATATACTGAAGCGTTTTCTCTAACCTGTAAACACTCGCAATCTTTGCATCCAACATGGCATCCTCCCCACCCTCAAGACTCCTCTCCTCAGCTTCATCTGGTGTCTTTCTTGGCGGCGGCGGCGTCGTTGTCGTGTCCGTTAAATCCATATTTCTA
This sequence comes from Wilcoxina mikolae CBS 423.85, assembly GCA_014904905.1. Lineage (NCBI taxonomy): Eukaryota > Fungi > Ascomycota > Pezizomycetes > Pezizales > Pyronemataceae > Wilcoxina > Wilcoxina mikolae. The sequence continues at coordinate 121,650 of MU122197.1, read as the reverse complement.
CAATAGAAACTGGGTAACCAAAGCCTTTATTTATACCAGCCGCTGCAACACAAAAGATAAAGCTAGTTTAGGTTTCCGTTTCCCCGCACACCGCATTTCTTTCTCTCTCTCTCGATGCTGATGACTCTTCCCTCCATGATTTCGGGATAGCTAGATCCAGCAGTAACTGGCGAATTTAGGGATGGGCTTTTTCGACGGAGCAACAAGTGCAGATGGAAGGCTGGAGGATCTCACTGCGATACGTAAAGCATAAATTAAAAAAGCAAATCTAGAGCTTGGGAGACTTCGGCTAGATAGAGCTATGAATACACAGGCCAGATTAACTACAACTAGCATAAGGCTGTATAGCGGGTGAGGGAAAAATGATAATCCGCGGCGATCCAAAAGTGACTTGCGGGGCATCAGGGCCGGTGCCCTTCAACGCAGATGCCAGAAAACGGGTGATCCAGATAACTACTGGAGAGAGCTGCTACTTCCAAAGAAGAACTCTCGTTATATTTTCGAAGGTGGAAATATCTTACTACTCACTCGAGGGAGGGTAAAGTTTCCGCCGAGCTACGAAAATTCGTTCATCAGCTGCCCGCTCTACGCATCTAAGACCATATGGATAACAGGAGAGGGTACCTATCAATAGGTAGATGGGTCTATCTATTGAAATTCTCTAGGAATGTTGAGATGAGATGGAATCATTGTTGGGCGAGAATGAAAGGAAGTCCCGGCGAATTGCTCCGATCCCAACAAACTACAAAACTGCTCAACCCCTCAACGATAACACGATGTTTCTCTATCCTGCTCCCGCTGAAGAAGTTTAGGAGCTAAACTTCCAATGCTATCATATACCAATACCGATACCTGTTGATCGATACTTATATCAAATTTATTCACTGGATGTCAATAACCCAGTAGTACCTACTACCTACAATACATCATCAAATTTGCTACCCCTCTATAACTCATTCAACGTCGTAAAACTGTAAAACGCAATTCATATCGCACCAGAGCCACATCAATATCCATGGATATCTGATATTGTAACTGGATCCGCTCCCCTGAAAACGAAAAAAACAAAAAAACAACTAAACTTGGTATTGTACACGCAATAAAAACAATAACGTCGTCTCACATTAAAAGCCATCGCATTTATACACCACGGAACTACCACACGTTAGCATCATCTCATCCCACTTAAAGAAGAAGAGAAAAAACTCACCATCCTCAACACCAAAAACCAAGTTGCACCCAAGAACCTAAACGCCGACAACCCCGCCACTGTCCAGAGGACAACCCCAAGATAGATCTTACTCCTCTGGCTCTCTATTGACTGCTCATCCCCGGTCACCAAGCGATTCAATCCCGCAGTATTCAAGACCCCCGCTGCAAGCGCAAAGTTCGTAAACATCCATGCCAAAACCACCCCAGATCTCACACCCGCATAATAATCCTTCTGTTTCTGGGTCTCGTCCACTTTCTTTACTTCGAGCTCCGGCTTTTTGCTTAGAACGTTCATCTCCGCTTCGTATTGCGAGTCAAGATCTTTGTCGTCGCTAGGAACGTTGACAGAGGCCTTTCCGTCGGCAGTCTTCACGGAACCGTCCTTAATGGGTGGAGGAACGTCAGGACCTTTGGTTCCCCAGGAGATATCGTGGGTATTGCAAAAGGCATAGACGTTGAGTACGTTTATATAGGATGGTGACAACAGGAGGTATTGGACGAAGGAGGTAAACATGTGCCAAGGTTCGAAGAACATGAAAGAGGCCACGAAGTAGAGGAGATAAGTGGAGCTTAAGGAAACAATCAAATCGCGGAAGATCTGATTTGAAAATACGCCTCCTGCTGTTACTTTGCCGTTGTTTGACGCTAATTCCTTTTGGATCGACTTCACGGAGATGAAGACGGCGGCAAAGAGAAGGTACCTGTTTATAGCGGTGGTTAGCTACTAGACGTGGGGAAAGAATTGGAATCATACACCATGATTATAGCCCAGAATATCACGATCGATAAGTAGAGCTTCCGAGATCCAGTCGGGGTGTTACCAAGTGACATGATGAAACAAGTAATCAGTACCCCAAGATAAATCCATTCAAATACCACACTGAGAACACCTCCGGGTGCAAAGCCGAGGGAATGATCACTCAAACTGGCCGTTAATATCCTAAAAACCAAGAAGAAATTACCCTGTTTGAAGTTAGTAACACCCAGAAAAATAGATAGGAAAGAGAGAAGCCCACAATAGCAAACCAAGAGAACAACATAGAAATCGTCTGGTAAAAGAATTCGACATGAAACATCATCTTTCGCATGAAGGAATGGTCACTCCTCCAAACATCAAACGCATGTACTAATGCATAGACGGCGGCAAAAAAGGACCCGTTCAGCCATCTTCGTCGTTGCATGATTAGTTCAGAGATTTCATCCGGTACGTCCGTCTCCGCATAGGATGACTTGACGTATTGCAGAACCCAATGACTCTTCCGTTTGGTGACAAGCTCGAAACAGAGAATACGATCTTCTGCGAGGTACATATTGGCGGTGAAGATGCCGGCATCTGCGCCGTGCATTTTTTCACCCTTGAAGTACTTCTCCAGAGGTCCTTCGCCGTTGGCGTCGTTCTGAAGGGCTGCGTAACGATAGGCTGAGAAGGCACCAGGAAGCACACTGATGAATCCAAAGACGCTCTCCAGCGGTTTATCCAAAATGTTCGACATCTGGCACCGATTTAATCCACCAGTTGGGTCAATTGGGGGTTGAATGCACATACCTTGTACTCAAAGTTTTGAGTGGCGACCAAAGGATTCAGCAAATTCTTGCCACCAGTTCCCAACATGGCTTTGATCTCTCCGCAAGCACCCGCGCACTGCGGATTTACCTCGAAGGCTTTCCAAAGACTATAAATACTGGTTCCTCCAGGCTTCGTCCCCGCGTCAATCAAAACGCAAACGTTTGGATTCAAAACTGGTCCAAATGCTTGGAAGAACCATCTGTGGGAATTGATTTTCTTCTGGTTGTTCTCTTTAAGACAGAATAACATCTGTACGGGAACTGAATTCTTCCCCCCAGGGGTAAGATTGACCATCTCTCCCTTGGTCAACTCAATTCCAACTTGGGTAGTGTACTATATTACCGTCAGCTTGGAGGCGTATATCTATCCAGTAAGCGTTTGCGAACCTCATAGATATGGGCTGTAACATCCTTTTCATTGACTTTGGTCTTTGCAATTCCTTCCTGGTAACATCCCATGCCGGCGAGTACACTCCTGGTCCGGGGATTGATCTTTCCTCGACCATCGCTCACAACACATACAACGACCTTTTTCCAAGCGTCTTCACCCCAGGTCTTTGACTTAGTTCGTGAACAAAGATAAGCAATGTTTTTGAAGACGCCCCCCATGGTACGCGCAAATAAGACTTCGTCTTCATTATACATAGTCACTACGATGAAAAGCTCCGTTCGACGTGGTTTTTGGAAAAGCTGTTGGCGCAAAGTAAACCGGTCACTACCAAACTCTGAGGGATCGCAGGTAGCTGCCGAATATCTCATGTGTGTGAACTCGCGCTCATTCTTGATAGGAAGCATCTGTAAGAGCTTCTTCGGCACAGGACAATCCAGCACCAAGTTACCCTTGAACAGTGCAACCTTCTTCACTGTTTTCCATCTCCGCACACCACCCGGCGCTGGCGTCGTGCTCTGCGGAGCTGGGGACATGCTTGATTGCGGTGGAAAGTAAGAATCTGGCCCGACTGCCGACAACGGCGTGGGCGCTGTGTCGGGAGTATCCAATATCGGTCTATGAACATCGTCGTCATAGGGTCCGTCATATCTATGTCCCGGATCGAAGGGGTTTGGTTGATATGGATCACCACCTGGAATATGGGGCTGATAAGGATCACCGTGATAGTCGTCTCTATGGTCTTCTGGATACAGCGTGTGCGAAAACGGATCTTGGGTCCCTGGGGTGCGCATATCAGTTCGAGATGGTGGTAATGAGGGCGCATCATTGTAGCTATGTGGGAGGTTCGATACAGTGTACTACGCAGACTCGTCTCAGTTCGAGGATCACAATGGAACAAAGAGCGCCAAGTCAAAACACCGCGGGACCGACTTACAGTGGGTTGCGCAACAAGTGTATTGCTGGCATTGTCCGGCCATTCCGGCATCTGCGCCTGTTGCGCCGGATACCCAGAGGTGTTCTGACGTTGAGGCCGATAGGGTCCTTCATGAAGTTCATAACCTCCTGCCATCGGCGATGGTATTCTGTGCCGTGGATCCAGGGGAGGGTCGTAGGGTTGTTGGTTTTGGCGTCCGTGAGGCAACATATTGATATTTTGCCCGTGGGAAGGAGAATGTGGGGGACTATCGTCGTACTGCTGGTCGTGTGGAGGAGGACTGGTGTCGAAATCCAAGCGACTGTAGGGGTCCCTGTTCCTGTCTCTGCCAGCCATAAATTACCTGTGTTTCGAATCTTTCTATTCTGTAACGGGGTAACAGAATGCCTGGTATTCCTCGGCGGTTCTAGTGCTGTGAGTACTTAAAAGTCAAATTCAAGTTTCCTTGGGCTTTGGATTTTACGTTTGGTTGAACAGAAATTAAGCTTGGAGGAGCTAGGCGGCCAATGAAATACGATGACGTTGGGCACAAGGACAAAGAGACGCGCGTAAACCATGAGCGAACAACACGAACTAGTTATGAGAGACGAGGGACGAGGGACGAGGGGCGGCGCACGAAGACAAGACTGAGGGCTGAGGGAGAGAGATGACGACGACGTATCATATCAGACTCAAAAATAACTCCTCCGCTATCTTCACTCCAGCGACGGCAGTGCATGTGGCAGCGCATTGTAAGCCTGAAGTCAACTGAAGGCAAGTGATATCTGCAGCAGTGCACATTGCTGTGGCTGGACGGCAAACATCAACTAATGCAGCTGACCGCGACATCCCGAGGTCGGGTTGGTGGCTTAGTCGCGGAATGTATGCTGTTTGATGTTAAGCTTCTCATGGGTGAATTTAGATACGGTGGATATTCTTATTCTGCCTTGGCTTGGAGTTCTGCAAAGGAAGTCTCAGGATGGGGAGCCGAGGGCCATAAGGAGATGCTCACTTGATACCGCGCGTCAAAGATCGACAGGGTGCATTCCTCCCCGCACTTGCCCCACCACACATCACTAAAACCACATTTTGTTCGCAACCTCACCAACAGATGTCTGCCACAAAACTGCACTATCCAGCACCCGATGAGAAGCTCTCAGTCCTCTTTTGCTGTCTCGGAAATATCTGCCGTAAGGCTCCATGCTTAATGTCAATGTCCGCTCCTGACATATAGCTTTCCATAGGTTCTCCTATGGCAGAAGGAGCCTTCAGGGCTACTGTCGACAAGCTAGGCTGCGGCAACAGATTCGCAAGAATCGACAGCTGCGGCACCGCTTCGTATCACACTGGCGAGCAGCCCGATTCCCGTACGTTTTGCCACCTCTCGTCGTGACTACCGATACAATACCAATACCTACTACATTCTTCCCAGGCCAAAAGTTGACCCAACCCGGAACCTTGCGTGAGCAGGCACCGTAGAAACCTTGCGCAAGAACGGCATTCCGATCAACCATCGCGCACGACAAATCAGCACCTCCGATTTCCGCGAATTTGACTATATACTGGCCATGGATACCTCCAACCTCCGCAACCTAAAGAACATCGAACCCAAAGACGGCAAGGCTAAGGGTAAACGCTCAGAAAACCTTCCATCTCACTGGAACTGCGAATTGACACCTTGACAAAAAGTTCTATTATTTGGCCATTTTGATGGGAAAAACCGGGATGAAATTGTCGACGACCCATACTATGGCCGCACCTCGGGCTTCAGGACGAATTTTGAGCAGACGGTCAGATTCTCCAAGAACTTTGTCAGCGAGGTACTTCAGGTCGAAGTATCAGAGTAATGGCAGTTGCACGAGGCGGACTTGCGGCGTCGGCTTTGAGCAACCAGTGTTCATGCTGGGATACGGCGTTTTGTTTGATGACTTCTGCTTGATCGTTTTTCGTCTGAGACGCCGCTCGAGAGTGCGATGATATCCAGAAATAGAGCACGTTAGATCATGAAAGGATTTTTTCTCGCTGTGCTCGGAGTGTCCGCTAGGACGCTGTTATACATGAACTTAGAAACATCCCTGACGCCGCCTCAATTCTATACAGTTTTGCTCATGGTGATATGATGTACAAGTTAAGATGTCTTTGCCGCCTACCCACTACCACTGGTAGTATTGTCGCTGGCCGTATATGGGTCTGCTGGGGAGATGTTGTCTCACTGGCTTCCTCATCCGCTTCTCCTGCTTCTCCCTCGCAATCCTTTCCAACGTAGCCTGCTCCTTCACAACCAACGTAATGCCTATCAACCCACCAAATCAGCAATCCTCAACCCTCTATCGCGGACCAACTTACTCGTATACGGCAGCATCAACATGTCAATCCTTCCCCGCGCCCTATGATTGAGCCCCTTCTCAAAAGGACCCCTTCCAACCCACGCCTGAGCAATATACATCTCCTTGGGTTTCATATCTTTCCTCACTATAGCCTCCGCTCTTGTATGGTGCAAGTGGGCCAACACCGACCGGGCCGCCTTCTTGGGCGAGAAGCGCATCTGGGTGATAGCATCGTCAACGCTCTTCCCCATAATCTGTCTCGCCAGCGGTGCCAGTTTCTTCATGGAAGTTTTGATGAAGTGGGATGCAGCGGTATGTTCCTTCTCTGTCTGTGCGATCTTCTGCACGCGGGAGAGACGGCCACGGCGGCGGAGGTCACGAGCAGCAACCTTCTTGAGCCATCCCCAGTTCTTACGGTCCGGGTCGCGGAGGAGCCGGTTGACCGTGAGATCGATGTCGGTGCTGCTCTTGGGCGCGTCTGCCTCTTCGGCACCGAAGATGGAGGATTCGGCGAGGGAACCGCGGACGGGGGCCTGCTCAGTCGTCCTAGGGGATTGCTTTAGTAGTTCGGCGATTGAGCGGGTTCGAGAATCGCCCGGTGCTGATGCGGCCTTGTCTTCTTTGCTAGATTTGCCCCAACCAAACCATGAAATTGTGCGAGATTGTTGAAGGACATGGACACGAGAGGTGGTCAGAAGGCGGAGTGGAGGGAGGGCGTTCATAGTGTGGGTTTTGGGCCTGGGCCGGGAGGTTGACGTGGGGCGAGCGTACGGCGGAGGTGTAGAGAGCTTTGAGAATGATGTTCGAAAAATGAGCGCCAAGACCGGCAGTTTGCTAGGGTTCCTTTATGATGTGGAGATGGTTAAATTTTAGTTTGAACATGGAGCCAACTCCATATTTGATGATTGCTATGGAATAGGATCTATGGAATAGGATGGTGCCAATAGGAAAAGCTGACATTGGCAAGATCCAAAAATCATAATGTATCACCGAGTCAAGAGGAGCGAGTGAATGCTCCCCAGACCAGCCATATATAGCAAGCTCCTGGTGGTTTGTATATCTCTATAAGTGCACACGCGCCTTTTCCCACGAGCTGTATAAAGTCGATTGTATCACAGGACATCCCATTCTTACCTCTCCATCAAAAACGCCTGGCATAAGACGCCTGCCGCAACACTAACGTTTAAACTGTCCACCCCTTGGTCTACATCACTAGCACCTCTAATGCTAACGTACCTGTCACAAGCCCTCTCAACGTTCGTCCTTAGCCCATCTGCTTCGCCTCCCATAACCACTACGGTGGGCCCCGTCTTCAACGCCTCCTTTACCTCGTCACTCTCCAATCCAAGGTAATGTTTCCCTTTCTTATTCTTAGTCGGTTGGGGCACTGCGGCAAAAAACTTCCATCCATGTGATTGCGAGTTCGCGATGAGTCTCTGGGGCACGGTCTGCGTGAGGATTGGCATATACTCCGACGCACCGGCTGATGATTTAAGGCAGGCAGGTGAGAGCGGAGCGCAGTTCCTCTCGGCGACGAGCAGGGCAGAGCACCCTAGGTAATATGCAGTTCTGAGGATCGCACCGAGATTGCCGGGGTCGAGAATCTCATCGAGCATCAGAACTAGGGGATAGCGGGAGGGATCACGATTGGGGACGGTTTTAGGTAGGTCGTTGAGTACAATTCCAGAATTTGTGATGTCGTGTTGTGCGATTTGGAGAGAGAAGGTTGATTTGTCGTAAGAAACAGCGCCGAGGGAGAGGATTGGTGTCTTTTTGATGGGTGATGCTTCCAGAACGTAGCCATTGTGAGGGCGGGATGAACTCATCTGCGGAGGAAAGTCAATGAGCAAAAATAAGTAACTGGTTGGAGGCCAATACACACGCTATCTAGGATTCCGACATCCGTCACCTCCTTAACATCGATCTTCAGTCCTCGAGCAAGGTTTTTTAATCTTATATCGCGTTCCTTTGAAATGGCTGTCCGGTTTTCGCCGGCATATACATAGAGACGATACAATGTGCGCCGGCGGGACTTCAGAGCTGCCTCGACGACACTGGTACCGTAGATCCACTCGGAATCCTGTGCGACCTTTTGGATTGTTCGGCGGGGAGTGCGGCCATACCGATAGTTTGCGTCGTCGTCGTAGGGATCGATGTGTCGGATGGGTGCGTAGCGTTCTTGATTGGTAGGAGAAGGATCGTTTCTGTCTCTGTATCTATCGCTATCTCTAATTCTTGTGTCTCGTGAACGGTCGAAAGAGCGGGACTCTTCGCGGGCTTCCCGGCGGATACCCTTATAAATGACGCTGTCGAGTGAGGCGCATCGGCAGAATTGCTTTGGTACGAATGTTGAAGCACTCCTCTGAGTGGCTGGACGGAGAAAGCTCATGATAGTCTTGCTGATTGTGCCGAAGTATTGTTGAGCAGTATAAACAGAAAAGAAGTAAGGCAATGGCGCTTGTCCAAATCAGGACTGGCCATCAACACCCCTGCTCAACGCGGTTTCCGTCAAACAATCAACGCAACTTCTTTCCATCAACTCTTAACTTCACGTCGCGTCGCGTCACGTCACGCAATCTTAGCCATACCATCAACCTATCCACACTCCTTTACAACCGCCTATGCCGCGGGACTTAGAACCAGAACCAGACTTTGACTCTGATGCGGATGAAGTTGCACCTGTCAACCAATCCAACATCATGAGTGACTCGGATTCGCAGAGTGCTCATTCTGACGCGGAAAATACTGCTGCTGCTGAAGCTATGGATATCGATTCTGCTGACGACTACGGAGATGTGCCTCTACCAGCAACGAAACAGCTCTTTGAAATTGTTGTACCTACACTGGAGGAGCTTGCACGTGACCGCAACGAATACCAGGACTTTGGGGATCAGTTTGCGGACGATGAATTCCCAGAGCACGCGCGGGTTGTTCGGGTGATTAAGGAGCTTGAGAGGAACGATGGATGTCTGTGGTATCGAGCGAGGTTTTCCAATGCGGAAGTAATGGAGGTCAGTCATTTGTTGGAATGCATTCTTCAGAATGAATGGGATTGTAGGAATAACTCGACGTATACCAAGTTGCTGACCACCACTGGCTCAAACTACAGGTTCCCTTTGAGCGGTTAGCAACACTCGATGGTGGAAATGACGCCCTTCAACGCTTCTTGAGCGGTCGGCCATCGCCAAACATCTCCCGCGGGTCGGATGAGGATGAGACTCTGTCACCGGTTGTTAACAACGCCCGGAAGACACGCCAGCGACGGCTAATATCTCTCCGAGATCGCCAGAGGGCCGAAACCGCCAGCCGTACAGCTACAACAGAACTATCTGAAGAGGATAGTGAAGCTGAAGCTGGCCCCGCACCTCGCCGCGGCCGGCGTACCACACGGTCTCAGGGTCTCAAGGAGGTCCGGATGCTTTCATACAAAAAGGGACCATACTCTGACGACGAAGACGACGACATAGTTGTTTCTGATCCTTTGCCGCGGCCATCACGAAGGTCCAACAGAGAATCAGCAAGGAATGCGGCAAATAAGTCACGACGCAGAAACGACTCTTCAGACGAGTTTGAATCTGAGCAAGAGGCAACAAGACGTTCGGGGAGAGCGAAACGCCGGAAGGCCAATTATGCTGAACCGGACTTGGACGACGAATTTGCTGGTAGTGATCTCGTGATAAAACCTACCAAACCTAAAGTTCTCCACGCGAAGGAAATATTTCCGGTTCTCGACGACGACGATGAGTTTGTGTTGACACACAATCTGCTCTGCGACGTTTGCCAGGTATCGGGTCACTCAAGCTTCCGTGGTAAGATTATTTGCTGCCAGGGATGCTCAGCATCGTTCCATAAGGACTGTATCGGTACAGTTCGCATGACTCGAGAACATCTTATCACCAAGATATCCGACGAGAACTTTGTGATGCAATGCAAACGCTGTGTTGGGAGATACAAATTGAAGGATCCACTGCAGGCATCTTTTGATAGGTGTACCAGTTGTAATGATCAGGGAAGCTCATGTAAACCTTTTAAGTCGCTTTCCGAGAAGAAAAGGGCACCCGCACAAGATAGCCGTGCAGTGACTCCGGATACTGAGGTGTCTACCGACCTGCTCTACAATCCAGATAATGTCCTCTTCCGGTGTTCCAACTGTTACAGGGCGTGGCATTATGAACATCTTCCCCAGCGAGGTTCCAAGCGTGGGCGGGCGAATTCGGATGATGTTCGAAAACAACGCATCGAACAGTATACCAAAGATTTTAAATGTGTGGACTGTATATCAGCTCCTGGAAAGATTAGCAATATAATTGCCTGGCGCCCTGTTGATCCAGCATCTCGCCTTCAAGACACACGGTTGGATTTAAACGATTTTACCGAAGACGAACGGGAATACCTGATTAAGTTTGAAAATCAATCTTATTTCCATGTTCAGTGGTACCCGGGTCCTTGGATTGCAGGTGCCTTCGTTGGAAAGAGGAATGGTTTTGTCAAGAATCATCCGCCTGCGGTATTGACACAAGGAGAAGCAATTGAAGAGGGGTGGTTACGAGTGGATATCGTGCTCGATGTGGAATACACCAGTATTGTACCAATGGGCAACGATGTTGAAGTCGATTTAGCGAGAATCAAGGAGGTGAGAAGCGCACTCGTGAAATACAAGGGTTTGGGATATGATGAGGTGTTTTGGGACGCTCCGCCCAAGGTGTCAGATACTGAGCGCTGGGAAGATTGGAGGAGAGCCTACGACGATTATGTTCATGGCCTGTATGTCAAGCCAGCGAAGGGTACTATGAAGAAACTGGAAAAGGCACGACGGACGAATTTCGAGAGCTTAGAATTGAAGGGTCAACCCAAATATATAAAGGGTGGTACCTTGATGGAGTATCAGAAGGAAGGCATGAAGTAGGTTCCCTGAGAATATGAGTAGGTTGACTTGGACTGATAAGATACAGCTGGTTATACTACAAGTGGTGGAAGGGCCAAAATGCAATTTTGGCCGACGAAATGGGTCTTGGAAAGACCATTCAGATTATTTCCTTCCTGGCGATACTTTTTGAAGAGCAGAAATTGTGGCCGTTTTTGATTGTGGTTCCACATTCCACTGTTCCAAATTGGTTGGTTATATCCTTTTCACGCTCTGTCATGCATTGACCAACACTATAAAAGGAGACGCGAAATCCAGACGTGGGCACCCAATCTTCGAGTCGTTGCTTACTACGGCGCTGATATCGCTCGTAAACTCGCGGTATAAACTCATGTTCTCAAACTAATTAAGACGTAAATGCATACTAACAGCCTACAGCGTGCTCATGAACTGTTCCACAAGAATGGAGATCTTAAATGCCACATTGTGGTAACCTCATACTCAACTCCAACCACTGATGCCGGAGTTCTTCGCAAAATCCCGTGGCAAGGCCTCATTGTCGATGAAGGTCAACGTCTAAAGAACGACGGAACTCAACTGTACCTCGAGCTTCAAAAGTACAAAATCCACCATAAGGTTCTGCTCACCGGCACACCGCTGCAGAACAATCCTCGAGAACTATTCAACCTTTTGCAGTTTTTGGAGCCTAAAGAGATGAAAGCTCAGGATCTCGAGGAAGAGTTTGGAGTGCTCACAAGCGAGAATGTACCAAGGCTACACGCTCTTATTCGGTATGCCCTAACAACCTCTATGCGTGCAGATATCTCCTAACCATGGTGTAGACCATTCTTCTTGCGAAGAACAAAGGCGCAGGTTCTTACTCATCTTCCACCCATGGCCGAAGTGATTGTTCCAGTTTCCATGACACCTCTCCAGCGCAAGCTGTACAAGTCCATTCTATCCAAGGATGCTGCCCTGATCCGCTCTATTCTCTATCGTGGTGACAAAATCAAACAGACCGAGCGGGCAAAGCTCAATAACCTTCTCATGCAGCTCCGGAAGTGTGTCTGTCACCCATTTCTGTACAACGAGGATATTGAGGAAATTACCGATGAAAACAATATGGAAACGATCCACCGCAATCTTGTTGAAGCTGGCTCAAAACTCGGTCTTTTAAATATCATGCTTCCTAAACTGAAAGCACGAGGTCATCGGGTCTTGATTTTCTCGCAATTTTTAGGGATGCTTGATATCATTGAGGATTTCCTTACCGGATTGGAAATAAAGTTTCATCGACTGGATGGCTCAGTGTCGACTTTGGAGAAGCAGAAACGCATCGATGAGTTCAATGTACCAGGGTCGGAATATTTTGCATTCTTGTTATCGACTAGAGCTGGTGGTGTGGGCATCAACTTGGCCACCGCAGACACCGTCATCATTCTGGATCCGGACTTCAACCCGCATCAGGATATCCAGGCTCTCTCTCGTGCTCACCGAATTGGGCAAAAGAATAAAGTTCTCGTATTCCACTTGATGACACGAGATACCGCCGAAGAACGCATAATGCAGATAGGCAAGAAGAAACTCTCGCTCGACCATCTAATTATTGAGAAAATGGGCGGAGAAGATGGAGAAGAGGAAATCATCGATGTTGAAAGTATTCTCTCCTTTGGCGCAAAACGCCTATTTGAAGACGATGCCGAGGACCGAGTCATCAAATACGATGATGAGGGTGTGGATAAACTCCTCGACCGCTCAAGCATGGAGCAAACGAAGACCACCAACGAGAATGGTGATGGCAGCGCTGAAAATGCATTTAGTTTTGCCAGGGTGTGGGCGAATGACAAGGGTTCGTTGGAGGATAACGCCTTCGGAAATGAGACACCCGAAGACGATGCCACGCCCGAGCCAGGCTTTTGGGAAAAAGTACTTCAGGAGCGAGAGGCGGAGGCGCAACGAGAAGCCGCTGCGAAGCAGCAGGAGCTCGGAAGAGGTCGCCGGAGAAAGAATGTCAGCTACACATTCCACGACGACGATGGCGCAAAGGAGGACAATAGCAGCGATACCGACTTCCAAGAAGATGGCCCGGCGCAGGAGAGCGAAGACTCTATGGACGAGCACGGTATGGATGGCATGGATCTGATAGACCTTGATGGAACTATGAACAATATTCGCAGATCCACTCTCCTCCGAGACGACCCCATCTTTCAACCCCAGACTTATATTCCCTTGGTAAATGGAAACGGTGCACCGGCGGGACCAACTATGGGGACTTTCGCACCTCCTCCTCTCCCTTCACGTCTACCGCCCCCACCAGTCCAAATACCACCAGCACGCCTAACACCAGGACTTATACCAAGACACCTACCACCAGGACATCCACCATCAGGATCTCTACCGCCAGGACTTCCCCTCCAAAATGACAACCACAGAAACCCGAAGTACACGCCTTCCATTGCCTCTCGTGAGTTCACACGTGTTGACGTAATTGAACCCACGGACGATCCCGCCATGCCGCTTTGCCAGGCGTGTAGAAACCATCACGCCCAGGGGTCGTGCACATTAAAAAAGAGCGGCGTCGAGTACTGCCCCATCTGCAAACTTGCGCACTTCCCCAAGGCCTCAATCTGCCCACATTTTGGATCGGAAACACAGATCAAGGCGATGATGGAGGCGTTGAGACAGAGTACTGAGGATAAGGCGTTGGTGGATGAAGCAAAGAGGTATCTCAGAGGAAGAAGGGCCCAGTTGCAAAAGGAGAAGCGGGAGAGGAAGGCCAAGGAGGCGCCGAGCTTGAGAGAAAACGGGAAGAATAAGACAGAGTGAAAAGTTGTATGACTATCACACGGGTTGTCGTGTACGGTACTACGCTATATTTTGTTCCCCCCCCTTTATTGTAGTTCTATTTTCTACCTTCGAATCTTGTAGGAAATGGTGATCTTCATACACGTCGCTTTTGATCTACATTGGCTTTCTTTTGTTATTGGCTTCCGTCTACTCTATACACCACTGTATTGGTCTACCTGCGTGCGCCTGTCTTCGTTTTTCCTTTGTCTTTTATAATTTAGTGTCAGTTTTATTCATTATTGTATTATTGCGTTTTTAAAGAGGGAAGAGTATAAGAAAAAGGGAGGAATATTACACTTGGGAGGAACGGGTGGGTGTATGTCCGCAATCAATGTACTCGATTAGAGAGCGAGGCTATAAACTGTTCTTGGTCTTTCTTGGTTTTCGCTACTACGGTATGCACTTATCGTGCATGCGAGTTGCAGTCGAAGGCCAAGATTAGTTAAGATCACATACCATCTTCTCATAACCCAGAGAGAATGGTACTTAGATGTATGAGGTTAAGGACCAGTCACAATCCATCAACCCACGCTTCACGATATAGCAAGTTAAACAAACCCATTTTCGATTCACCGTCATATGCATCCGTCCAGGCCAGGCCAGTCTACATAATCGTACACGCCCCAAACCTCACCCCCCTCCACCCCCCTCCTCTCTCTCCCTCCTCCGGATATTACAGAGCAACAAAAAAAAAAAAAAATCGAAAAACCACCAACTTTACATGCATACTTGTTTCGCCAGCTTTCCAAACAGAAAAAAAAAAAATAGAAAAACTCCCCCCAAAGGAAAGAAAGAAACGGACAATAAGAAAAAAAGAATTCAGAAAAACAAGCATATCTTTTAGACAACCACCCGCCTTTTGAGATACATACACAGTCCCACCTACCTCCTCTTATAAAACACCAATCTCGGCCCAGCCCAGCCGTCCTCGTCCGTCCAGCACAAGATAATAAACGTTAAGGGGATATACTTACTAATAGTAGTAGCACAGCAAGGAACAAACAAAAAAGAGATGTAGCAAGGCAGGAGGAACGTTTACATGAAAAAATCCAGAAACCCAATGATATCGATGACGTATGCATGCACAAAGCAAGCAAAAAGAAAAAAACAAAACTACACATCTTCCTATCCCAATATATAATAAATCCACAAACACCTTCATCTTCGCTCCTGTAGTGATGATGCTCTTCCATGAAATGGGTTAAGTCTCAAAATATATATGTATGGAGATCCCGGATTCTGGCACACCCAAAAAGAAACCGAGAACCAAAAAAAAAAGAATTGTAAGGAGAGACGAGAAAGTAATTCCTTGGTAAACCCATACCATTTCTATTTCACACAGGGTGGGCGGGAGTAATCCCCTGCCTTCCAAGGGCTACCGTTGCACTAAGTTGAACTACAGAAATAAAAAAAGAACCGGTACATCACACATTCGCTTTAAGCAGAGTATCCAGCGCCGACCTGCCAATTCGTCTGAGGTTGTTGTGACGCCGGTTGATATGCCTGCGGTTGATATCCTCCATCATGCCGAGGCGGCGGTCGTCCATGAGAGTCAAATGACCGTTGCGATGGCGACGGACTACTGGCTCCCGTTCTACTGGGTGACCTTGGCCCCCCGGGGGTAAGTAATGCCATTCCTCCTGCCTGTTGCCCTCCTGCATAGGCCTGACGCGAGGCATCGTGGCCGTTCGATGGGAACAGCGGGACGGAGGTGTCGACAGGGGAACGAGGCGTATCAAAATGACTAGGTGCCCGGGTCGAGTTCGCTGTTGATGGAGGAAGAGGGACCTGACTAGGGTCGTGATGTGGCCGGTGCGATGAGTGCGTATACGAATCGCTGTCATCATCTCCCAAATCGCGGGATTTCATATCACCACGAGCTGTAGCTCCCAGTGCATCCAACTCTGTGGATGGGAACATTTGCGAGTTGGATTTGATGAAGGAGCCCCTGTCATCCCGCATGGGCTGATAACGAATATCGGGGTTCTTTGAAATCAGAGCGTAAACGGATGAGACGAGGACAAGGATAAGGAGAACAAGGGCAAATGCAGCGTTCATCACGAAGAATATTACGCCCATCACACCAGTAACAATATCCTACGAACAGTCAGAATAACGACAATAACCAAAGCTTGTCTTTGTGGCCTACCTTTGAGTTGAAAATTCCTGTGAACACTAGCAAAAAGACGACGTTCAAGAAATTGATGGCACAGATCGAGATGTTGAAAATGTTGGTTCTCTTGTCCATCCATGGGCGCATCATGCTAACGGCTACCAGATAGATAAGCTCAATAAAGAGCAAAGCAAAGGCCTGAACGGTTCCGTTTTTCTGACCGAAAGCGACAAACATCGCCTTGACCAGATAGTACAATAGAAGCGGCACAATGAAGTAGTACGCCGAAGCCCGGAACTGGACATACAAGAACCCCCATCGGTTCAGTGCCGCAGGATCTGAGTACAAGATATATGCCGGATTTTTGTGCAGTGAAACGGAGCGTCGTGCGATATGAATCACCTTCCATGACGCATAGCCCAAGATGCCTAGTATCGACAGGAAGAAACAAACGGCAAGCGCCATTGCTCCAGCGGAATCATGTACTGTTAGCTCCCATAAGCAGAGAATTGCTATTTGGGGAAAGCCGATGAGCACCTGAAGGAAATTAGAACAACCCCTGATGGAAAAACAATTCGAAACATACCAAGCGGTACATAATTCCTTTTAGAACCGTCAACCATCCATTCCGGAAATCTTGAAATTTTGTACCCCTGATCCACTTCATTCTAATCGCAAGTTCCGTGAAGCCTTTAAACGCACATACACCCAAGCCTGTGAAAAACAAGAACGCGACAAAGAAAGCTATACCGGTCATAAAAAAGTTGGTGGCTTCAATTTTCGCTTTGAAAGACACCCTCTCAATTCCGGAGACACTGATAATCTCCGCTTGAGCAGTTGCCGCGTTATCGTTATTAGATCTGGAGTATATATCTGACCGGCGAGCGAGTTGACTTGAAATATCACGACTATCAAGGTCCAAAGGCGCAAACCCATACATGGCGGCCCGGGTCATCAAATAAGGTATTTCTCCAACATCAAAGGATCTCTTTTGAATTTGCACAGAGACCTCGGACAACCGGTCCAATAGGTTCGATGGCTTCCCTCCGGTGGCCTGGATATACCAATGGAATATATCTTGCATAAATTGGATTTCAATGATACCCATTGTCCAGTCAAAGTTCTGAGTCCATGCAGAGACAATCGGAGGCAATTTAACAGCTGTCATGCCAATCATTGCTTGAGACTGGAAGTACGCAAACAATGAAACCGCGTTGGCAGCAACATGTGCAGCGGTGTTCGAGTGACCAAGACCGGAAGTGACAGCAGATGCAATAAGTCCCATTCCCGCAATAATGGCCGTAACCCAGCCAACACCGTGTTGATCGACAGTTTTGCCATTGCTGAGAGGCGCCTCCACACAAGCAACCATGGCTCCAGTGTCGGTACTATTGACGATAATCCTTGCAAGTCCATCGAGGTCAGGAACCTGGTAGGCAATGCCTTTGATTCGTCAGTTCAACGCGAAAAAAATTGTCTGGTGTTCATTTACACACCAGGTACCGAATTCGCGACGTTTTGCCCCACCTCAACGTTTGAGTTGAGAGTAATTTGACCTGTAGACATTGGGCACATCCCTTCAAAGCCTTCCATCGCGCAAGGGTTCAAGTTTCTCTCCATTGCGGTGTACCCGTAAGCTATAATTTGCAATTTGGCTGTGACATTGCCCGATAACGAGGAAATGCCATTAACCTTAATCCTAAGCAATCCGTCATCTGGAGTGAAGGTTATGTTGAACAGTGTGGCCGCAAAGAGCGAATTTTCCATACACGGGTTTAGGGAGGTTGACTGAATAATGCGCCCTGCCGCGACATCCTGCGACATCCATGCCGACACGAGAAGCAAGAACGGTATTATTCGCTCAAGCGGCTTTGATAATAACGAACGATACATTCTAAACTGAGCGAAAGAAAGCTGAGGGGGGAATCCCCAACGGCGATTGGACCTAGGTAGCCGTGTTTGCGACCTTTTCGAGGTATCCCTTCTAGGGCGTGATCGTGAAGGGCGTCAGGCGAAGAGGTTGTTTATTATGCGGAATTCTCGGCCGTGCGGACGGGCTGGTGACACGATAATGGAGAAACGAACGTAATGGGAAGCGACCGTAAGAAAAGCCGAAAAGTAGTTGAAGATTGATTCCTTGCAGCAGTCGGGCGTGTTACGGGGCTCTGGCTGGTTGTTTGGATCGGTTTAATGCGAGATGAGGTAGATGGGTCCTGACCACAGCTGCGTGGTAGTGGCGGAGCGGTGTGGTGTGGTGTGAAGATGTCGTTGAATGTGAAAGGTGAGGGAAGAAGGAGGAAAGGGTTGCTCGTGAAAATAACAATAACAATAATAGTAATAACAATGACGATGATAATCCGGACGAAGCGAGCGAGTGAGGGGAAAACGGGGGGGAAACGATCGGGCAGCACAGCAGCACTTCTTTCAAGCTGGAGGGCAAGTGATCAGGGGCCTTTCCGTCGTTACTTGGTAGATTTTGATGGTGGACGAGTTGCAGGAGAGGAGTTGCATGGTTGCTCGGTCCCACAACCTCCGACGTATGTAACACGCAAGCTCCAAGCAATCCAAGGAGGCTGTGTTAGCAGTCTACTGTCGAGTGAATCTCTCTTGTTTCGGCTAATATTATTCTGACGACAGCTGCTGCTCTAACCACGCGCCAGCCCATTGAAGCAGATCAACTAATCAAACCAAGTTCACGAATCACAGGATGCTGATGAGATGATGATGCTGATGCACTCTCAGGAGACTGGTTGCTATTGTGTGCGCCTACTTGGGAACATGCACTGAATGCTCATACACGTAGAGTACTCTACAGCAGAGCGGAGCACTCTAGATAATCTAGAGCATTTAATATCTACTAGTTTACGCGGCCTCAAAGATTTCTATCCCGAGTTTCTCCACAGGGTACAGTAGTGTATTTTCCTTGCGCGTTACAGGTTGCACTACATGCAGCATCCACCATCAGGCAGGGAAGAAACGGTCGTCATCTGGAGTTTCATCTCGAAGGAGTAAAGCGCCCATCCCGAGTTACAACCCCGTCACGTTACTTAGGTTAGGGCTTACTACCCATGCTATCGCCGAATGAAATTTTTGTTCGTTCGTTCACACTCTTCCTCATCATCATATCACCACCATCACCGTAATCATATCATCAACCTATACCATCATGCCGAAACCCCTAGATCCTCCAATATCCAAGAAGCGCAAGATTGGCTCTTCCAAGACTCCCATCACCAAGAATACTACTACAAAAGATACCAAGAAGCGTCGGTCATTACAGAAGAAGCCCTCAGAATCCCAATTAATCCCCACAGCGGAAAACAAAGATATAGCGGCGACAGCCCCTCTCAATGCCAAAACGTTCGAGGAATTGCATCTTCCCAGTACCCTCCTGAAGTCCATCTCTGGCTTGGGCATATCCGAGCCATCTCCGGTTCAGCAACAGGCCATTCCTGCGCTGCTCGGCGGAAGAGATGTAGGCATACCTCCCTTACCCCTCACTTTAGTGTGATACTCCTGTACCATTCTAATATTTCGCTAGGTTGTGGCAGTCTCAGCATCTGGGCGTGATTCAATAATTTCATTTTTGATACCCGCCGTTGCTCTTCTAGAAAAACATCGCTTTCACACTCGACATGGCACCGGCGTTCTCATTGTAACGCCAAACCGAGAGACTGCCGTTCAAGTATCGGGGCTGGCCTCTGAACTGCTTTCGGGAACTACTTACACTGTGGGCATGGTTATTGATGGTGCCAACCGGGGTGCAGAGGAGCAAAAGCTTGACAGAGGTATCAACCTACTGATTGCCACTCCGGCAAGATTACTAGATCATATTCGAGATACCACATCCTTCGTATTCAAGAACCTGAAGGCCTTCTGTGTATACGAAGCAGGCACATTTGCTGGACTAGGAATGGACAAGCAGATAAGAGAAATAACTACTCTCATTCCCAAGAAAGATCGCATATCCATGGTATTTGGGACGGAGCAGACGGATGAACTGAATGGTCTTGCCGAGCTCATTTGCCGGCCAGACACCGTCCATAGGTACAATGAAGTGTCAACAGGATCAGACGGTTCAAAAGAACCGCAGGGTTATGTCATTGTGGAAGCTGACAAACGGTTTCTTCTTCTGCATTCATTCTTGCAGAAGTTTCAAAACAAGAAGATCGTTGTGCTTATGTCCTCAACACCCTCTGTCATGTTCAATTCAGAAGCTCTCAACTCTTTGAACTTAATTGTCCATTCTGTTCACGGGAGGCAGAATGTGAAGACCCGGCTGGCTGCCTTCTCTGGCTTTGTGAAAGATGCGGAAGGCACTCTGCTGTTGACAGAGGAGGCAGTCGAAGGACTCGAGGTATGTTTGATATCCCTCTTGAAATGTTTTGATATTGACAGATTTAGATCCCACCTGTGGATTGGGTTATACAATATGATCCTCCGCGATCCATCAAACAGTTCATCAAATGCCGAGGCGCTATTCAGGGCCAGTCGGTTGCCTTTGTACAGCCCGAAGAGAGCGGTTTTGTGGACCAACTGAAGGCCGCAAACATAGAAGTGAAAGAGTTTGATTTCCCACCGAAAAAACTCATCAACATCCAGGCCCAAATTGAGAAATTGGTATCGAAGAATTTCGATCTACACCAATTGGCAAAAGATGGATTCAGGTTGGTCTTACATTCCCTTGCACACTATCCCCGTCTATGCGAAGTTTATATGATGATAAACTATGGTCCGTGTTGTTGATTGCGGCTTAAGACCCCGCGTGTCATGAAATCGAACCCATTGAATTTATATTCACCTCTGACATAAACTTCGCATTGACAATTTCCAATGGTTTTTCTACATTACCTTGCGGAGCCTCAATAACTAACGGGAAATGTATAGGGCTTTCCTTCAAGACTATAATCATCATGGCGACAGCCAGATCTTTGATGCCACCAAGCTCGACGTCCGGAAAGTCGGAAAGAGCTTCGGATTTGATACCCCGCCTCGAGTTGAAGTGAAAACGGTTGTGGAAACGAAGGTTGATAAGAATGCGCGACCTTATGGTCCTGAAAAGCCACATCAGGGCAAGAAGCGCAAGGCTCAATAGTGTGTGTTGTTTTTATGTAGCCCCGGAAGACATCCATGATACCACCGTGACCTGATCGTTTTTGATTTTTCTCAAAATTGTCTCGTCCCCAGCCTCTCCTTGCGAGCGAGGATTCTTGTGGCTGGGCGCGAGACAAAAGGAAGACATGTGTTCTCTCGTCGATGATGAACAGTGCTATAATAGCATTGCGAGGATCTCTTCCATTATCACCGGGACGGCGCGGAACAGACACGGACCGCAAAAAAATACTTACCAAAAGCAAAGTACTAGACTCCGGTACGTACCGGACCCCCTTACCCAGGTCCTGGGCCGGAACAGAATGTTCGATAAAACTCGAAACTAAGTAAAATCTCTGTATCTATGAGGCTTACCCAGGCCTTACTTCTGGGATGCTTCTTCAAGAAGTATAATACCCCCTGTAATACTTACTACCACAGTAGCGAGGAGAAATTACAATAAACTGAGCGGTGGGCATAAGGAAATGCAAAATGTACTCTACAACAATTACACAAGTTGCCCCATCCATAACGGAAACGGTAACACCCAAGTTTAGGATCAGAAACGAGGGAGGGATATCAAGCAAGCCCTCTAGATCTGCAACTCGAGAATGGGTTTGGTGCCGTGTTTCACCAGAGTAATTGAACTTCCTTGACGATCTGAAACGCATTTGTAAAGTCGACCGTTGCCAAAAACTAGAGGGATGCATATCACTCACTGACGGCATGTTCCCTGGATTTAGGACACAACAATCAGTGAATTTGCAAGCATTGAACCTTGAAAGCCAATTCACGGAAACAAGTGACAATGAGTGAAAAACGAATGAAAGAAAATACAAAGCAAGCCCATTTCGCCAAACCAGATTAAATCATTCCCTAATGACTTTTCTCATCATAAGTCATTCAAACTTTCATTACCCTTCACGGCAACACACCACGCTTCTGCCTCTTTCACCTTTTTTTTTCGTAAGAAACCCCCTCCTCCACAGAACCTCATTGCCCCGAACAATCCGTCATAACCATCAACACTAAATAGATGTTCGTAAGTACGCCAGCGTCCAACAACACTGCACGAGAATGAAGACTTACGAATTTTTGCACCTATCCCCGCGTGTATCATAACCCTCAAGCACAAGCTACTGAAATTCCTCCCCTCTTCTCCAACTCTTCACCAGGTGCAGTGACCGAACATAGGGTCGGCACTGCGCGGGACGCCCTCAGGCTTGTGCCTGGAAGAACGTCCTCGCTCACAGCGAGGTCACAAAACCATCAATCTATCAAATATTAGATATAATATCCCGCACGCACGCAAAGAAACTCACCGTCGTAGTACTCGTCTTCGTCCTCGAGCTCTTGAAGCTGTTCAAAGTTGACTTTGTAACGAAGCATAGCTCCAATACCACCAAAGCCCTTGACAAACTGGTTACCCTCGCTGGAACGGTCGGATACGAATTCAAGAGTTGCACCAAAGTCCTTGTACTTCTCCGCGAGCCATTCGAGGAACGGCACTTGCTCGACAACCTCCATTTCCTGTCCTGAATCCTTGTCCATGAACTGCTCGCGATTCTGCTCCTGAAGCTTGGTGGTATGAAGGACTACTTCAGCTCCAGTAGAAGATTTAAGGGTCCAACGGGTGATATCCAAATTCTCGAATACGATCAAAACTATATGGTATATTAGTGTGACATGTTAAAGACGTAGTCAAGTTACCTACTCTCGGCAGCACCCAACTCCAATGCCCTCAAAGTATCGTCAATACCGTAACAGACTCTCCCGCTGTCCTGAGAGATCTCGTCGAAGTATTTCTGAATGAGCTTTTTCTCCTGGATGAATTTGACGTTGCTAAGAGTTTCAGCAGCCAACTCAATGGCCTGGTTAAACCCGTTCTCTCCACCATATGAGACATCCACAACCTTAATGATCTTAGCGACTAGGCGTTGATCGAACATGTCACTCTGTGCAAGCTCGCTCTTGAAGTCGGCGGAACCAGCCAAAATGAGCCCCTGGACGTTGACCTTGTCTTGAGTGATGAAGTTCTGGACAGCCAGTTCCGCAACTTTACGGACATAGTTGTGACGTTTCTCCTCACGGAGACGGGCGAAACGAAGCGCGGACTGACCTCCACGACCATGCTTCTTGGGAAGATCGACTGAGAACTTGTGAACAATTTCACGGGTGTTGCCGCTCAGGGTGCCAAAGAGAGCACCATTTCCGTCCATGATGATGAAGCCAAATTTGCTGTCAGACTCGAGAAGTTCGGAAAGTGCCTCGGTGTGGAATTTGTTGTCACAAAGGTACAGGGAGGTATTGATGGGTTTGAAAGGCTCAAAGTCGATATTGATCTTCCGCTCCTTGCCTTCGCTAGTGATGATTTCACCGCAGTATACCACAAGTCCATTCGGGGGAACTTTGGGGTATAGCTTGAGGCGTTGCTGAGTCGAAGTGATTGCCGAAAGTACGGAGAGACGATTCACGCGGGACTTGATGTTGGATGCCGTTCCCTGTCAATCAATCACAGTCAGCATCAGGTTGCATAAACCAAAGGACAAGTGGCAAAGTCTCACATATTCTTCAGCCAACATCTTTGCCGCACGGGAAATCTGGTCCTTCGGCGGGATAATGAGAGAAATCATGGAAGTTCCGTTGCCTCTTGCCTCCGTAAGGCGTTTGATGAGCTTCTTGACCTATTGCACAAATCAAAAAATAAGCGAGCAAAACGGGAGAACTATCTGTGTAGAGCCAACACACTTTCCAGATCTCGATATTCTTCTCCGCATCGTTGCCTGGAGCGGTAGACATGATGGCGACAAAATTGGTATGCTGGTTGTAAGGGAGGGAGGGAGAAGGTGCGAGAAAAGCGAGAGCGGAGGCAAAAGAAACCTCACAATACAAGGGCTAGGATATCTCGATGTCAAGTAGAGAGTAGCGGGGTGAGTAGTTGAGAGAATGAATGAATGGAGGACGAAGAGCGGGGAGTTGGCAGAAGAAAAGGAAAAGAGAGGTCGGGTAATCGAGAATGACGGTAGATGAGTGAGAGTGAGAATTTCTTTGGGTACAAGCTTGGCAAACGCTCAGTAATCAGGAACTTTGAACAATCACAGCCTTCGAATGGATCCTCGTATTGCAAAGTTGAAAGTGCAAAGTGGGGCGGAAGGAGGGGCTGTGCTAAATTGTGGATAGGTTTCGCGGCCGAGACGCTACTTAGAGGCTATATTGAGCAAAACTGTACATACATGGACATGGACATCAATAGAGGTTCGCGAATTCAAAGCAATCACTCTTCACAAAAGGTTCCATTCATTACACAAGTAACCCGCAATACCACGTTACCCGCACTGGAGGAAGAAACCCGGAGGGAAAAAAAAGAAAAAGCCCCCACTATTCCCAACAAGCATAATTCAACATCAGACATTCATCAACTACGTAAAAGCAAAACTCACCATCACGGACAGAGCAGTACAAAGAAACAACATACAGCAAAGGAATATATCAACGGAAACAGAAAAAGCAATACCGCCTTGACCAACCTTTCAACAACCCTAAAAACAATGCAAGAATAAGGTACCCAATAGTGCAAAAGACGAGACGAACCCAAAGCACAACAAAGAAACAAGGATGGAAATAAAAACTTGAATTGTCACAGCCAATTGCTCAAACAAGAGCCCACCTATTGATTATGGTAAAACCCTGTCCCTACTGGCTGCGGTGGTGCATAATAGTACATTGTGCCACCAACATTCTGCCCTTGACCATCAGGTGCTGGTGTAATTGGCATCCCGGGTGTATCGGGGTATGTACTACCCGGAGCGGGTGGATATTGATAATATGCAGTATTAGGATCCCAGGTTGAATAGTAAACCATTCCATTACTTTCTTGAGCAATCGTTGTAGGTCCAGAGGGTCCCGGTGGTGCGGGCCCTGATACCTGGGGAAGCGGTTGAGGCTGATGTTGCTGCATAGGCTGAGCAAGGGCGTAATGGTTTGTGGCTCCGTTGGGCATGGGTGAAGGGCCAGCAACATATGGAGGTGGAGGGGGGTGGAAAACTCCATGGTGAGGTTGCAGGGGAGCATGTGCCATAGGGTGAAGAGGTGGCGGTGCGGGATGACTATGTGGAGGAGGATATGGCTGGTAATAAGTCTGTTGGGGAGGGTAGGGGTTTGGCTGGAAAGGCCTAGCATGGACAGCCTCGGGAATCTGAGACAGCGGAGTCCCAGAGGTTTGAGAAGGATAAGATGGATGCCGAGTATGTTGTGCATATCCATTCGGTGCCATCACCGGAGTACCTGAGGGCACATGATCGGTGTAAACACCTCCGTTATAGTTATGCGGAAAGTGCATGACAGCTGGTGAGTCAATTTCAGCAACGTTGACAGCTTTTTGAGGTCGAGGTTGATACATCGGAATTTTGGGTGTAGCACGGGTTTCTCGGTATGGTATCGGGTTGATTGAGGGGGTGTATGAAGGTGGTGGCTGTTGGGGAACAGCTCTAGGAGTTGGTGCCTGGCCAGGTTGCTGGAACTGTCCCGGAGGAGCACTAGTAATTGATGGGGTAGTGCTTGGAAGTCTAACAACAGGCCTACCCGCTTCATCTTCTCCGTTGACAACAGCTCTAGTCTGTCTCTCTTCGATATAACCTGCCACAGGCTGTTGAGGAGGTATAGACGGATGCAGTGCTTGGGCGGGCGTGTGATGGCGTGTATCGTAAACCAAAGACGACCGTCTAGACATGCCAACCGAAGGCGAGTAGAGTGTCGACCCACCACCACCACCACCACCACCACCACCACCACCACCACCATAAAAACTCCGCCCTCCGGTGGGATAACCCCCTCTCCCCCTACCACCAGCACCTCTAATATAACCCGACCCCCCTGGTCGCATTGCCCTCGGTATGAAGATGAATGACCGCTGAACGTTTGGATAGATATAACGAACTGGAGTGTCGGGCAAGGCAATTCGAACGGGTTTGTCTCGACGGAGAGGAGGTCGATGAAACGGCAATCGAGTGTATATTTTGCAAGGAACTTCACTAAAGGTAATCGGCGCCTTCATCCCGGGTAAATTGACCTGGATCTGGACTGTTCCCTTATGAAGAGTTCTACCAAAGCTTCGTGGTTGATCCGATGCCCGCTGACGGCCAGCAGTAAAAGAACTAGTGTTATATCCTTGGGTCTGCCGCGGAATTTGTTGTTGAGTTGGAGCTGTCACTTGCCGGTTCTGGTTCAGTGGTTGATTCCGCGACTCAATCTGCTCATGCATATCATGTGGCCATTCCGCAGCCAGTTCTGGTGGTGGTGGTTGAGGGTGCGTTTGAAAATCGCTATAGAATAGTTAGTAATTTCATATCCTCGAACTGAGCGCCACGAACGTACCCGAAACGACCCCCGCGTCCTCTTCCACCAGGACCAAAAGGCCTGAAGCCATTGCTGCCAGTACCATCGCGATGGTCGTGCATAAAGAACCGTCCACGGTTAGGTACAAAACTCGGATCCTCTGAGCGCCGTTTTCGATACTCGTCATGTTCCCTCCGCTTCCTGTCGTATATCGTCTCCGGCTTCTTCGAATCTTCCTGCAGCACCTCCTGTTCTGCCCCTTCATGGTTTGCCGCAGCAGGCGGCTTCTCTCTAACTTCCACATTTACAACCTTTCCATTTGCCGGCGTTTCATTTCCCATGTCTTCAAAGTCTACCGTCTCAACGTCCTCTCCTCGGACATCAATTCCATTTTTCATCACATCCGTATCCGTTCTTCGGTTCGCCTTTCCATTGGACACTCCTTGCGGTCGGCTTTCTTCCACTTTCCTCCGCCCCTCTCCGTCGGACGCATCCTCATATTCCTCATCCGTCTCATCTTCGCTAAACCCCTCCTCTTCCTCTTCCTCGCTCAAACCAGAGTCGTCAGTGTACGATTCGTCCGAGGCGACTGTTTCAATATCGTCTTCTTCATGTTTATGGCCAGCGCGGCGGCGGCGGGGAAAATGAGGGGCTTTGCGACGCGGGGCTTTTGCGGTGGGGAGAGTAGCGGTAGCGGGGGCGGACGGAGCCTGAGCTGTAGGCGGCATAATAATTACTGGCAGGCGCTTGATATGTCGAACGAATATGAACTTCGAAGGAAGGACAAGGTCCTAGAAACGAAACTGTGTGCGAAACGGAACCAGAAGTAATCGGGCAAACGCAACTAATCAGACAACTTCGAAATCCAAAAGAATAGTATGCACCTTCAAATGCTGAGTATCAAAAGCAAAAAAATAAGAAACGGTTAACTTTTTTAAGGTGGCTAAACGATGGATGATGGCCCCTTTTATCCGCGAGAAACAGAAATTTCAAGTCCGAAAATATCAGATGTGAGTATTGGGTTATTTGTCGTCGTCCGTCGTATGCGTAAAAGAATAAAAGGTCGTCAAGTCGTGGTTGAAAAGGAGGGGGAATCGGAAGTGGCGGCGATTGAACAACGAAGAGAAGAAAACGTAGTAATGTAGCGAGAGTGGAGGGGGAGGGAGGAAGCGAAGGAGGGAAGGATAGTGGTGGTAGAGGTCGCAGCGGTAGTGATAATGGCGGTAGAGGCTTGCCGGATGAGAATGTAGTGAGATCGTGGAAGGAAGAGGGGTCGAAGGAGGTGCTGGATTTTGAGACGGAATGTGGTGTATGCGTGTAAAGAGTTGGAGTAGGTGGTATAATTCGTCATCGTCACTAAGACTTTTCACAGCAGAGCCGCCAAAGTAACCACAAAACAAAACAACACAGCGCATCAAATCAGGACATTAGAATGAGCATTCCCCACCCCCTTCAATGCCAACTCCTGCATTGTAGTATCGTGTCACAAGTAACTGCAAGAGTGGCTTGTTCAGGAATTCGTTATGAATGATACTTGGTAAAAACAGACGTGGTTCCATTCTTTTACAAAGCCACCTTTCGATTTAGTGACTTCAAGAATAAGAAAAATGAACCCAACCGACCATAACAATAACTGCTTTAGTATAGCGTTTGTTCTAGTTGTTTGTTGTTTGTTCCGGGGCATACAGCGCCACTCGTAAAGTCAAAAATACTTAACACCAAGTTCTTCCAGAACAAAGGATAGCAAAGTCGACAGAGCTATTGTCCAACATTCATCTGGTGAACCGGAGTACTCATAATTGACTTGTAGGCACTATGGTATTCATTACATCCAAACTTCGTGCGTGTTTCAGTTCATGGTTCATCTTCAATCCTCCGTGTCGATCCCAAGGTTTGGAATTTGTTCCTCCACACGAGAATCCCGGAATTTCTCGAGTTCAGTATAATATTCTATACCTTTGTTGTTACTAGGACTGGAGCTGCTCCAATGTTTGGGCACAAACAACTGGTTCAGATGTGCTTCCACTTTCTCTCTCTCCTGTCGGCTATTGGGTACCTCTTTGTAGTCGTCCTTTAGTCATCACCTGTGGTAAAGTATCGGCGGGCGGTTCGAGCGCAAATGTCAACTCTCCTCACACTGGAGCGGAAAATATCCCCCACTACCATACATCCTTCGCTGGATGTAAAGATTTCGACCGTATCCTCTGTTGAGAGAAGTTAATTGGTGCTATTTCCCATAATCACCGAGGATTGGTACATCATGTACTCGTGAAAGCAAATACCCGGCCAGCGTTACCACTCGACGGTATGGCGTGTAGGACGCTCGCACTGGTGATCGACACGGGACGTGGCGGCTCTAGTGACATTGCTAAAGGTACTAGAGTTGTAGAGGGGAAGGGTTGAGCGTTAGAACTCTCTTTCTTCGGCCTATATCTCACTCGCCGATGATTGGGAGAGGCGACCTCTTCTGCGTGTGACTGATCTAATGCGGAAGCTTCGGTAGGTTTGTTGGTGGGTCGACTGTACATGCAGTATTCGACGGTGTTGCGTTTTCAGAAAATCCGTGGTTCGACACATCTTCCTGTTGATGGCACTGCATTCGCAGGGTATAAAAGCAAAGCGACGTTGGATTCGACCAACCATAGCTAGCTGGCAGGGATTAGCCGCGTGTAACTCAAAAATACGCCATCGCAGCTTCCACGTTGCACAGAACGACATCTGGAAGCATCGCCCCGACAAGCGCCGTTCTTGTTCGCGTCTTCCGCCCAACTCCTCCTTCATTCTGCAACCTCCCACTTCGCGAATCGCAAACATGTCTGAAATTACACCTTCTGAAACTACATATGTTGAACCTCCACCTCGATACCGACCTGTCATACCTTTACCATTCAATCTGGTTGAACGGGTTCGCGTTGCTTTCGAAGAAATGCTACGTTCGTCCCACAGCAGCCAATATACTTTTTGAACGAGATGCTAACACAATCCAGATGAGCAAGGAATCGAACTACTCAATGCAGTTCTCTTCACAGGCATTTCCACACCCGGCCCACCGGTGCCCGCATTGATTCCACCTCCTACATTCCTGCGCTTTTTGTTGACACTCATGGTGCACCCGTTCTACACCACCCAAATCCGGAAAAATATGCCTCCCTCAAGGGCACCCACCGACGCACATATTCTGATGCGCCGTATCATTGACATCATCGGACCTCTAAATGCGGACCTTGGCGTGGTCTGGCGTTTCGATCGTGGTGGCCGCACCGAGCGCCGTCGTCACAAAGAAATGGAAATGCCGCCTAGTTCGGATGATACTATCTCCGGCGAATTGGCGAACGAGGAGAGCTTATTCTCGCAGGCTGAAGATGTTTGGAGCGTTGTCGGGTGGGCGTTTACTTGCTCCGTCTCACACCCCTCACGATGGACATGGTGGAAGCATATTCTGGACTGTCTCATCGAAACCCTCGAGGCAGACTGGCAACAAAGGTGGGAGAGCTTTGAGAACGGCCAACAAAAGCGCAAGGACCTTCTGGAGGAGAGTATGATTGTGAAAATGCTACCAGACACTAAAGGTACCGGTGGTTATCGGCGAGTAATACGAGCTATTCTTGCTACAGGAACAGGACAATGGGCTTCCGAGTTTACAAGCGTATGGGAGGATGAGCTGCTTAAGAAGCGGCAAAAGAAGAAGGGTCGTAGGGGACTTGATTCTTACATGGGTGAGGATGATAGTGCCGAGGATGAGAAGGAGTCGGCAAATCAGGAGTTGGACGAGAACGGGGAGCCGGTTGTGGGATCCGATGGAGATGTCCAGATGCAGAATTCCAACAACACCCGAAGTCCATCGAATGAATTGGGTGGTATGGAAGCCTTTTTACTCCGCCAACGCTTCTTTACCTTGGTATGAGCCTCGCTGAAACATATGAATCGAGACTAATACGGCACGCGTTAGCTTTCTAACATCGGATCTCACGGCCAATTCATTTCCCCGCTTGAACTCTACCATGAGATAAAAGATTACATCTCCCAATACTCTCTCCGGACCTTCAATCTCTTTGTCACAACTCTTGTCCCTGTCGACGATGGTTATCAAAATACCTTTAATCAAGTCATCCTCGGATCTCTTCTTTCTGGAGAAGCACCTCCTGCCAAACGAGGAGAGGATTTCGACTTAACACAGGAAGTTTTGATACGCAGATTTTTGCCCTATACCGCAAAGACTCAGTCGGTGGTCGACAACGCAAAGTTTACCAT
This sequence comes from Wilcoxina mikolae CBS 423.85, assembly GCA_014904905.1. NCBI lineage: Eukaryota > Fungi > Ascomycota > Pezizomycetes > Pezizales > Pyronemataceae > Wilcoxina > Wilcoxina mikolae. Next base: position 90,741 of record MU122197.1, on the reverse strand, counting down.
CGTGTTAGAGGTGTTGGTGCGGTTGTTGTTCAGGAAGGGCTATTTGGTGTGGTCTCAGGAGCTAGAAGATGCGGTTGAGAGAGGGATTGCAGCGCGTAAAAATAAGGCTTCTGGCTCGTCTAAGGGCAAAGACGCCAAGTACAATGAGGATATGGACGAGGTAAAGCGACAGTGGGAGATTGCTGATAATTGTTTGAGATTAATGATCAAGTTAGTTAAAACAAAGCACGAGAATTGATACACATTGTTACACCGCCAGTTGTTGGCGTTGATGATATGGGTTTAGAGCATGTAGGTGCCTGCAAATACACTTATATTCCTCCATATTGTCCACTGTAATCCCGATAACGGATGATATCAATCATCTGGTGCTGACCATCATCAAGCAAGAATCTCATTGTTAAGATCTCACACTGCTAGTTCGTCCGCCATATACTCTCCTAGTGATATCATGCCTGAAATCGTCCGGCGTGTTCCAGTGGACTCTCAGCTTCATCCTTGTCGGAATGTTCTGGTTATTTATTTCTTCCCCATTTCAATATCTCTAACTAACGCGGACATAAGGGTTTTCACTAACCCACCCAATCATTCGCAAAGCAGCAAATTCATACACATCAACCCCACGGGATCCAACATCCTGATCGACCAGGCGTAACTCAGTCTTACCGTCCCAATTGTGAACTCGCTCGCATTCCTATTGACCGTTCTTGGAGATTGGGTGGTGGATAGGAAGCCTATTCCTTGGGGTGAGTTTAGGCGTGTGGGTTAGGGATATATGCAGTGGCTTAACGTCATGATAGATACGTGGGTATAGGGTTTGTTTGTGGAGAGATTACAATGTGTGTTCATAGCAAAAACTAGTGAGGAAGTGAAGAGTATCAGCAAGCAGATATTCATCTCGAAACGCAGCAATAAATCGTCATGATTGATATTCTCGAATGCTATTTGACAAACAGAAACAAATAACCAACCACGTACAGCTGAGGAGAGAGACGTTTACAACAAGGATGTGAATAATATGCTAGCCCACACCATCAGAACCACAACACCATAGCATGAATTCAAAACCCCGTCAACTTATATATGCCGTTGAAGAAACCAGATAAGCCTTTTCCGTCGCTCTAAATCTGTCTGATCGGCATTATGTATCTCGAGTGAGGAAGTTGACTTCCGGGACGCGCAATAAGAGGCCTCCAGTCCAATACTGCGCTCCTTCTGTAGTCTATGAAAGCAGTAGTGAACATAGGTCGGCGGGAAAGTCTCGGAACCTTTGAATATAGCTCGACTTGACACACGTCGACGCACCCTTCGGAAATACTATCTATATATCGGCGGTGTGCACTCTTGGACATATTCCTGCCCTCGTTGGCTCTGTACATGCAGCCAGCAATTCGTTGAACTAGAACATCCAGATCCGAAACATAGAGGACGTCATGTCCATTGGCGTTGGTTGTACAGAGCGACCACTGAGAGGTTACTTGATAACGTTGAGATGAGTAGCTCTGAACGGGCCAGATGCAATACGAAGGTAGATAAGCACTGTTTTGCAAATACATCAGATCGACTATCTGCGAAGATTCAAATCCTGCCGGACAATGACAGTATTCCAAGATATCTACCACCAGGTGCCGGTATGACGGGTGGTAAGTTGCCACAACAGTAAACTTATCAGTCGCGATCCCATCAGGAATGAGCGGTCTCCCCAATCGGGAAAGCGGTGCACTAATATGACCACTCTGTGGAATCTGCACCGTAAATATACATGCAAATGAAGTACCGCTCGGTTCGGTCTGAAAGGTGGAGTTTCGATCAAGAACCCCGGCCCTTTCCATCGCTGGAGGTCCACTATTGCTTCTGTTCCTCCTGTGAAATCCAACTTCGAGCAACCGATCTGTTATGCCTTTAATTATCTGTTCCTGGTCGTTATTACCCAGATGAAATGGGACCAGACAGTCGTCATTCGACCTTTCATTGATATGTGCAGGTGTGTTGGAAAACGAGGTTTGGATGTTGCCAGGTGTATTCCCGTATGAGCGTGTTCTATAATTCGCAAAGCGCTGTTGACCATGATAGTTTCCGTATCTGTCGTTATCAAAGAGATCTGTGCTGGTGATCTCCTCAGTTATAGGGCTGCTATCCACGGTTTGTAGCTTTGGCCTGCTAGATGTGCTTGAACTCGAAGGATGGCGGGATAGTTTTTCCTGGTTCTCGATGTGGTGAAGGTATTCGACCTGGTGGTTAGAGACGAGGCGATCCAGGAGACCCTCTATCTCCTGCGGTGGAGAATCCTCCGTAAACTCGTCTGGTATGGCTTCTTTCACCTGGCCGTGGAATGGAGCGGGCTGTTGGATCGAATGCGTCTCATAGCAGTCGAGACCTAACCCAACAAGAGACGGCGGTTCAGTGGGACTGTTACATGGGGATTGATTGGTCAGAGAGGGTATCTGGAGTTCGAGAGGCGGTAGATGTGTAGGAGGGCTTTCTGTTGCTTGCGACATGTGAGATCAAGTATTGCGGGTACATCTGGACCTCAAGGGGGGGGTATATACGTGCCTTGTTCATGTCCTTCGACATCCCCAGCAGCAAATTCATCAGAATTCTGACGGCTATGAAGACCAAACATGGATGTCTCGCTGCAGGTAGAGACGCTGCCGACAAGATCGGGATGAGTCGGTATATTATCGAGGTTGAAATTAGCAGTTGTAGGAGCTTCCGTCTTCAACCTCGTAAATATCGTCTCTGAAAGCTCTCGGGAGACCTTATGTCGACCGAGATCAAGGAGAACTTGCTCGCTCAAATCGTCGTGCTCCTTCTTCAACGTTGATGCAAACGGGCCGAATGCCGGGCCAGTTCTAGTCACTGGGATAAGATCAATGCTTGGTGCATCAGATTCGGTTGGCGAGTGTTGAACGTAGTTGTCAATACAATTTATGCCGTTGTCACCTTCCGGGGAGCGTAACGTTCTGGAACTGGGTGTCATATCTAGGGTTTGTTGTGTTGTCGCTGACGAGAAGGTCGGGCAAGGAGATGGTGATTGAGATGAATGGATTCTAACCACGGGCATTGAGCAGTGTCGACGCATCGTAGAGGTCTTTTTGAAGTCCACGATAGTTTTCAACCCTCTGTTTAGGGCCCAGAGGCAAAGCAGCACCTCGCTTCTGCTAGGTACTTAAGCACCTATTATCGGAAGTAAGCACCTGTCCCAGGGCCACACGAATAAGCCGAACAGCCTACAAGGTCACCCTGAGCTATCGGATTTGCAAGCTGCTTGCGGTGGATTGAATGTTGCATTTGTATGGTAAACACCAATGAATGGCCGAGTGACCGAATATGAACATATTTATTCAAGCTGCTTTCTCAACCCTGTCCAGAGACCGCACTACCCAGATATGTCTCTTGCAGAGATTAAAGAACTGCCATACTTTGGTTAATTATTGTCCACGCTTTTCAAGCGATATTTATTGATATGGGTGCGTTTAGGCTTAAGGATACTCTTTGAATGACTTAGGCTTGTATAACTGCTTAAGTAGTATTTCCCATGGAACAAGGTTTCCCGAAACTTCGTTCCAGGAATTGAGCTTTCGTCTATGTCCCAGAACAAGGTATCCCGCGGCTTTTTGGTTTGGTCTCGAGATCTTTCGCCATGGCGGGGTGGGTGATATCCTATGAGCCATCGTTTGGGAAGCAAGAGCCTAGATCTTCAGCCAGCTACTTTACTCTAGTGGCCGCGGTTACCGTCGAGTGGCTGTCACCATCTCGAATATGTGGTTTTGATTTGTATGATATGAGGTACATATGTACCACTGAAGGTAACCCGAACGCATTAACTGGATGGGACGAACTTTCCATTGAAGTGTTATGAGACTTCAACTAATACCACAAAGGCCTGGAACTCCCGGAAAGACTGCCTTGATGTAGAGTATGCTCCAAGTCCCTGAGCTCTTATATTCTATAAGAAACAATTGCAAGATTTCTCGAAACTTCTGTCTCGTCTCGTCTCACCGTTGGTATGACTCTAGACGAGCCGTCACAATAGGCCCAATCTTCTGGTAGTGTTTTCTAGTTCTATCAACTCTGCAATATCAATTCTACGAAACTATCAAGTGGTGTCTCGGGCCCGGGGTCGACGTCTTGCTTGGTCCCTCGACTTTTTACTCAGATAGTTTCACTTATACTCCACCAGATCTTAGAGTGAACGCGGGTTTGATAAGTTCACAGAAGCCATCTCGGCTGAGAATAAGTCCGGAGTGGGGAAATGCGGCAGTCCTGGCATTGGCATTGTTTTGAAAGGATCTCCTGATAAGCGCTGTGTTTATTGTCCATAGCAACCAGTAGGATCCTGCGCTCATCAAAAAAAAGGAAAACGACAACTCACCCCACCACCACCCACATGAGCAGGTTAAAGAGTTACGGTTCGGATATCATGGGATCCCTCGGTCAACGCTATTGAAAATTTTCTTGATTTAATCGATTGGATAGGGCGACTTGTTGCAGGACTACTCCACTTTGGCTGCAGCTGCGGAATACCCAAATGATGAGCTTCACATAGCCCACAGTTTGGCCAATAATGTGCACATTCGCTAGGCAGCGATGGAGGGAGCGAACGGATGCTTTCAGGAGTTACGTAGCTCCGGTTCGTAAGATGTACGTACCTCCTGGTATGTGCCGTATTATTTGGCAAGGTCTGTCATCTTTGTAGCTTTGCAGGATGCGTCTACGTCTAAGCAGCGCCTATTCGTCCACTCCGGCAGATCTGTAACTGTTTATGCGAGCTCGAGTCTTCGGCGTACACGAGCTGCACAAACTTTAAAAGCCATGGATTTAGCCAGAAAATATTGTATACCTTCATATCAAGTATCTATTGTGTCCGATAATTGTCCGGAGTCTTCTCACCGCACGTGTCACTTTCCAAGCGCCACGCGCCGCAACTACTTCCGAGATGTTCGTAACAGGAGTGAGAGGCGTTGTGCACAACTCATGCTGCCGGCCCGTGGACTCACCCAGATAGAACTTCAGCCCGGCTCTCCTAGCCCGTTATTCGTTAGTTTGGGCACAGTGGAGGAGCTTTCACAGCCCCGATCACGCGTCATCACCAACAGTACCTAGCAAAGCATCAGACAAAAAAAAAAAAACCCCTACCCCAATTTCGTGTCCTCATAAGCACCGAAAAAAGTTAAATTTTGCCCATACTTCAAGGTTTTTGACTTGAGACATTTACGCTTATATTCGGGGTTAAGGGCGCCAGGTGACCTTCGTAGCCTTTATCTGTAGCTTGGAATGAGCTTGAAGATATAGGTACATCACAACTTGAAGCGAGGCAAAGCGACCGTGAGGTGAGAGCCGAGGGGTTCAGGTCTCCAATTGCTTCCACCGCTCCACCGCTCCGTGTGCGTCGACTTGGTATACATAGAATTAAAAATTGTGGCGAAGTGACTGGGCCACGCGTCTCGGTGGGCCGCGGGTTTACGCAAGTTGGTTCTGAGCCCTGCCAGAAGTGCTCGTTCCTAGTGAAGCTTTCGAAAGGTAACTTCAATATTGATGACGAGCTTGTAGCCGAGGAGACGGCAATTCCCACGCTGTTTGGCTGTTGGTAGTACTTGTGATATAGATAGACTGAATTCCTGAAGCCTCTCCAGCACTGCTCGTTGGCTTCTTTTCATCTGTTGAGTAGATGAGCTACAGCGAAATAGTCAATGTATGAGAATAAGAGAGTATTGGTTTGAAAGGACTGAAGGGATCTGAAAGACTTTATCGACGGGGACATCGGATGTTCTTAAGTAGTTATAGGCCAAAAAGTGGTTTGTGGGGAAATAGTCTCGAAGTATGGTACGCGTCCAAACACGGTGGTAGAAAGTTTCGAAACTTCTGTGAATACGACGTGACGGTGGAGGATAGTAAAGTAGACACGACGATGGATGGAATATAAAATGGCGGGTTGATTTTATCTTATCTTAGCGTAATCTATTTATTAGAGTCTCGAACATCTTGAAGTCTGGAAGTCACTTCGACCAAGCCACACTCTAACAGGATGGGAACCTAGCAAGCAATCACACTTTCTGATACAGAGGTGCTGGCAGTAGCAGATGCTCGGGCTGTGTACGGGACTAGCTAGATACCACTCGTGAAATCCTGAACAATCATCTTGCAAGGAGAAGCTACACTTAAGTAGTCAGGAGGGAGGCAGGCAGAGATGCAAAACATCACAATATCTCGTCCTCAATGCAAAATAGAGCTTCCTCCACCAGATATTTTTAACTTGCTTATGGACTCTATCGATAACTCCACTCTCTACGCCTTTGCAGAATACTTTGTGTTGCGGCTTCAGCTGAGCGGCCGTATGTGGGGTCTCTCAATGTCGCAAACCATTGCTAGCTATTCGCTATTTGCTGTCAGCTACTGTGCCTCCCGATATATTATTTCTATGCTCTCTGCCTGCCACTCAATTTTGCCTCCGCCTCCCCACAACCAATTTAATCCTGCTCTTTCTGTGAAAACCAGAGAATCGGATCCTTCTTCATCTGCGTGGTTCATTGCTCTTCACATACGTACCTTGAGTATCTTAACACTACTTCGCCGTTTTGTACATTTCCCCACTTGAAGACAACTCATTCGTTCGTTCCCGGCGCAGCTCCACATCCATCATCCTTCCTCGATCATCCCGTCGCACCCAACCAACAACTCATTTGCGCACACCCACACCTTTTCTGCTAGATAATTCTTAGTATTTCAACCAACGCAGCCTTTTCACACACACACCCGAATCACCTCCTCTCGTTTCCGCATCCATCGCCATCTTCAACTTGCCACCACATTGCGCTTTTATCACCCCCCCCACTAATTTGGTTTGCGGTTTTTCCTGTGACCGACAACTGTCTCGCGAAACGCTCTGATTATCGGTCGCATACTCGCCGCAAGCTTCAACATCGTCAGCTCAGCAACTTGCAGCACTCAGCATCGCGATCTAATTTCTCTGGTAATCTGTGGCCTCAGCTCGGCTCTGGCCTACATCTGAGTCTCTGGTGGGGCGTAATCAATCCGGTTATTTGCAATCCACGCCGAGACCCAAACAATGGCACCAGAGCCGTCTATGGTTGGATCGGAGACTTATACAGCGACCGACCTGTCGAAACGAACCGATCGGACAAGCTATTCTATCCCGGACGACGGCCGCGAAGTTACCATACAAACGGACCGGAGAAGGAGGAGGAGAAGGGAGAATGCAGACACACAGAGTGTGCTCAGCCATGGAACGAATACGTCCCTTTTGATCGAATACTTTGAGAATGGGAAGCCTGGAGGTTCTTCGGGACGCCAGCCGAGTGTTAGAGTCAAGGTTACTCCTTCCGCTGCGAAGCGCCATCGTGTCAGTCAATCGGCCGACGGAACGGGATTGGAGATATCCGAGGTGGGAAATGGGGACAGATCTGGTCGACGACCTACTCATACCCACAGAATTCAGCTCGCCCCCCACAATGGAGAAGATCGGTTGACGCTCGGGCAAACCGGTCGTTCCAGATCGTATTCGGGTGATCACTCGTCTATGTCATCTTTTATTTCTGGAGCAGATGAGTCCATTGTTGGTGGTCGCGGTCCACTCAATGTTACGGTGATACGCGAGGCTGGCAGCCCAGGTTCAATGCTCAGTTCTCAAAGGGACGATGTGGATGGCGCAGGTTACGGAGACCGGCGCCGACGCCGACGGACTGCTTCGAGAAACGGAACTGGCGACTCATACTATGAAGAGAATGCTAGGACTGCAAAGCAAGCACGAAGCAGGAGTGTGAGTCGGGAGAGTGAAATATATCAGGAGCCCGGGCTGAAAACAAAACTTGGACGGAGAAGGAGTCGGAGTTTGAGTAGAGAGCGGATTTCATTGTCACAAAGGGATAAGGAAAGGATCGAGCAGACTTTCAGAGACGAATTGTACCGGTCTCAGAATCTGAAGACACGAAGCAAAAGCCGCGCCAAGGCATACGACAATGATGGCTTGAAGCCCCCGCGTGCTCGAAGCCGCAGCCGAAGTCGTGACAATCATTTTGATGAGATCGCCGCGGAGAAGGCGAGAGCCCGTCGTAAGGCTGCTGAGATAGAAGGAGATGATCACTCTGTATTGTCTCATCGCAACACAAACAATCCTGCCCTTGTCGAGCTCATCCGGGGTACTATCAGGGAGTTGCTATTACCCGAAATCGAGGAGATGAAGGCCAACCAGCAGAAGAGTGCCGGTCGACCCAGTCTTGAAGGAACTCTAGGACGCCACCTTTCTACTAACGGGCCAGGGCGAGCCTCAAGCATGCCCGATGTGGGAAGACCAGTAGTTGTTCTATCACCGGATGCCGATAAGAATCACGGGTTGGGAATGGTCATAGCTGGAGAGAATAAAAACGCTGAGGTAAACTATCTCTCTTGAAAATCCGAAACACTGGACGTATCATTGCTGACTTATATTCTCATTAGGACGATGCTTCTAATCAACGAGCGCCTGGATTTGGGTTGCGGCAATCGCCACTTCATTCGGAGTCCGGAGAAGGCGTTTCTTTAGTAGGGGCGGTGCCCGCCATGGGAGAAGACCGTGTACAGATGCCTGAAATACCATTTCGCTCAGACACGCCTGGGACGTATGCGGAGACAAGGGCATCGATCCTAACAGCCAAGTCAGGACTACCATATCCAGCTAACGCAAAAGCCACTGCTATGCCAAGTAGTGGCACTACGCCCCCTCCTGGGCCTCCAAGGTCCGAATTTCCTGAGCTGAGCGAGCTGAACTTAGGCGGCTCCGATGTTGGTGGCGGCGCTTCCTCACTCCTCTCGGAACGCTCCGCTGCTGGCCAGTCCATTTTTAGCAAGAACGGAATCGAAAACGGAGCGCCTAGTATTGCCAGCCTAAATCTCGATACCGAAATCGATCATAACATCGATGATGATGCCGTGAGTGCTACTTCATCGGCTACGAAGGGCGCACCGACAACTGTGCAGCCAGGTTACTCAGAGCTGTCGTTTCAGGATATGAGCATTGCCCCAACCTCTGTGATTGCAAAAGAGAGGAAAGACCAGGGTCGTAGAAGGCGTAGCAAGAAGGGTCTTGACGAGCTTTCCGATATTCGTGAGGCCGATGATGCTTCTACATCGTCTAGACCAAAAGCTGTTAGCATATTTTTTGCTGAGCAACGCGAACGCGAGCAAGAGCGAGCGTTGTTGAATGGCGGATTTCTGGATACATCACTCGAAGTACGCCATGTTTCCACGGTAACGGGCGACGGCTTTGAGACTAGGCGCCTCGACAAAGTTGACACTGGCCAGCAAGTCTTCGATCTTGGCGCTAACCCATCCATGCGCTCAACCCCTGTTATTGCTCACTCAGCCGTTGCTTCTGTGCTTGATCCCTCCAACGTTGGTTCAGCTCTCTCCTTCAACCGACCCAGCCCTCGACCCAGTCCTCAACCAAGTCCTCAACCACAACTCGGAGCCAACGCAGTACCCCTTGCCAACGATCCGATGCCAGAATTTGTTCAGCAATATCCCGATGATGACGATGATATTAACACCAATCCTTCAATCATTCAAGGTCCGATCGGTCATCATCACCCTGCGAGCTGGGAGATCGGTAACGACTTTGGCGTGGGCGGCGACCGTGGGTTAAACATGAATCTGGACGAAGAAATGCGACATACCCCGATATCTCCTCGACCAAACTCACGCCTAGCAAGCCCACCGCTGGGCAAGGACGAGGGCTATATTTCGGCAGCAAATCCAATTGGTTCCCCAGGAACTGCGACACCCATCCAGGGAATGCGTGGGGATGCTGGAATGGGCGCAATCGACGACATGCTCTCCGATGCGGAATTTTACAATCGACACCAACGTAACAGACTAGGAAGCGGAAATTCTCATGGTATGCCTTCTCCGCTCTACGACAGCTCGACCGGCAGAGGTATCGAAAGGATAGAGTCCAAGGATATTGTTGCACTGATGGAACATGTATGCACTTGTTTACCCTCTTTGGGTTGTTTTCATGCTGACTCTGTTGTAGCTCACTGTTCGCGATGCTCAACGGAATGCGCGTGATACGGAGATCTTGGTTACTTTGGTCAGAAGCGCTGCAGAAATGCGCAACTCCTTTGAAGACATGAAGAAAGCACTGGCGGACCAACGGCGAGACATCGTTACCGACGTGGATCACAATACCGAACGCAGCGTGCAGAAGGTTCTCCAGGGACCCCGACCACTACCTCCATCTACTCCCCGGCGGTCCCGTTATTCGAAGTCTGATGAAGATGCAGAAGACGAGGCTGTGCAAAGTCGTGCAAAGAGGGCCGGTGTCTTCAGGAGAGCACTGAAGGGATTGAGCATGGGGAGCTCTAAAGATTTGGAGAGGATTGAAGAAATGTGAGTCTATGATAGCCTTTTTAACCAACAAAACAATTACTGACACTTCAAGGCTTTGCAAACTTCTTGGAGAAGTCGAAGGACTGAAAGACGGCCAGCAGTTTTACCAACAGAGTATGCTGCAGAGCCAAAGTGTGGGCACCATCGCTCAAGACCCAAATGAGGCTGGCCCTTCTACCTCCTTCGCGAACAACTCTGTTGGCAACTCAGGTTACCATAGTGCTGGTCCATCGCGACAACCCAGCGGCAAGATTTATGACCAACATCAAACCACTGTTATCTCACCGATCCAGGAGGATACAGTATTGAATACCCCACCCCGAGGCGAAGCCCTACAACCTGGTACCCCAACGAATTCGAAATTCCCAGCTGCCAGTGCGAGCCTTGGCAACACACCGACCAAGTCATCTGAGAAACACGCCAAGCGAGAATCAGGATCCTCGTCAATCTTTCCAAGGATGTCTCGATGGTCGGAAACTACAGCATCCACGGGCTTCAAGAACTTCCTTTCCAAAGGCAAAAACAACCAGGAGGGTTCAGAGGCGTCACGCTCACAACCAGACTTCAACTTTTGGGAGACCGACGCCGCGAAGGGCACTCAAGGGGACCTCCATCAGTCGCCTTTTGACTCCGATGGTCAACGAACTGAGAGAGCTGGGTCGCCGTTGGTGCCCCCTTCATCACGCGATACCGATGCACCGATTAATCAGTCAAACAGAATATCGTTGGATATCCAGCATCCAAGACCGCGTGTGACTTACAACCACCAGCTGGAGCAGCAAGCACAGCAACTCACTGCAGAGGGTGGATTCATACCCAACTCTCCTCAGAATCCATCTGTATCAAGTCTTGGAAACTATCCTCCACTTGGGCCTGGTGGTTTTCAGAATGGGCAATTACTGTCCCCTCTGGCACAAGATGCGTATGCTCAGCATCAAGCTCAGATGACTCCGAATGGTCCTCCAAAACCGCCCAAGATTCCGGAAGACGAAAGTCACGACGGCGAGAGTAGTATTAGGAAGCATAAGAAGCACAGAGAGCGCGACGAGAATGGAGAGAAGATCAGGAAGCCAAAAAAAGAGCGTACGGAAGAGGAAAAGCAGAGGCGTAAGGAGAAGAAAGAAAGGAGGGAACGTGAGGGTGGTTCTTCTCCTGCATCCAGAAAGAAGTCGAGAGACTTGCTCTCCGATGGAACTGATGGCGTATGTTTGCCCCTTGCAAGTCAATATGTCAATATTTACTGACATAATTCAAGCCGTCTATTTCTGGACGTACTCCTTCAACAGCTTCTAGACTTAATGGCCCTAGGCCTCTGTCCAGTGCCAGCAACAAGGAGAATTCTAGGCGCCACAGGCAACATAATTCACAGACCACCAATGGTGTGTATCGTTCTACTTCGCCAATTTCTTGGCTCAGTGGGGATGACAACTGATTTCCATTCAGACACCTTTGGAAATGGAGTGGATCATGACGTTTACGCAACATATCGGTGAATGACCTTGTCTTGCCATATAGCAACTTTGGGTTTTATAATGCGTTTTTTTTTGTGGTTTTTTTTGGTAATTGGCAGGAGCCACGAGTGATCGAGGAGCGATAAGTTTGGGAATTGCTAGTGATACCATTGCATTCTCTTGTTTTGACGTCAAATGTATGAATGGGCGAGCGGTTTTTTTGGGGTTTATTGTGTGTGTCTCTTGCTCTCTTTCCGTTATCTTGTGCCCCTCTATTATTATATCATTTCCATTTTGACTATTTGGGAGCAATTACGAAAACTTTAGGACAAGTTATTACTTTTTTGGGTGTTTCTTTTTGGTCTTTATACACACACGCTGCCTTGTGCATTTGTATGTTTTCATTTTGGATCTGCTTTCTGGATTTGTTAGTTGATTTGGGTTTTCTGGTACGTATATTGTCGATCCTTTTACCTTGTCATGCATGATGTTACGTAGCGATTGATGGATTGGGCGGGGATACGGTTCGGAAATGCAGAGCATGAATTACGGTTAGAGTGTCTAGTCCTGGTAATTGTGGGGATATGGTATCGTGAAGTCCCAGAAAAAATCTATGGTGAATTTTTTCTCCTGCTTGCATTGTAACAACATGTCGAGTGACTTAAAATGATCATCTTATAGGGCTGACTATAAACGACCCACCAAACTTCACCACGTGTTTCAACAAGTGGATACAATTTCACATCTGGTGGAACACACGCAGCTGCTCTAGGTATATCAATACACAGTTCGTCAAAAGCTTTCGGTTTCTTTTCTGTGCTTGCAATCATGCATCTATTCACCACCAAATTCCTCATCATTGTTGTGTTTGTGTCAAGAGCTATGGCTCTGCTCAAACTTGGAAACGTCCCAGGCTTCTTTGCACAAGACCTCAACGAAACTGACCCAGCGAGTTTTGATTATGTACTTCCTCTTCGCTATAATCTGCACGTAGTGATATTAACATATGCTTTCTTTCTTCCAGATCACGAGCAATTTTGGGCTACTTGAGTCATCGTGGGGGAAATTTAGAAGCTCTATAGATGCTCTGAACTGTGACGCCCCCGAAGGCACGAATTATCGGGTGTTGTATCTGGCGAGGCATGGGCAGGGATATCATAATGTTGCTGGTCAGTCTGCCTAAAACTCCGATAGGACTGAAATTGCTGCTGACGTCCAAGTGGTGGAAAACAGAGGAGTATTATGGCACACCGCTTTGGAATGTTTGTGAATATCTTGATTATTCGGTCATCTCCCTGCGTCTGATATTAAGTAGGAATACTGGTCGAAATTGGACGGAAACGGCACGATTGTTTGGGTATGTATTAAATCGCCATGTTCGTCTTAATGTTGGTTGGCTGATCGGACTGTGTAGGCAGATGCGAAGCTCACGGATGTCGGAATCCAGGAAGCGAAGAAGGCGAATGCAGCGTGGAAGACGCAGATAAAAGCAGGAATTCCTCTGCCGAATTCGTATTACTCGTCCCCACTGAGGTAGGGTATATTCTCTGAAACCTCTAAAGAAAGGGTTTAAATGATCGCATAGCCGTTCTGCCACCACACTGCAGATAACATGGAGCGACATTGTACTGGATAAAAAGAAGCCTCCAAAGCCCTTGATCAAAGAGGTTTGTTGTAGTCAACCAGCTCAACACTCTCTAACGTTGTCGTGTTGATATATTGCCCTTAGAAACTTCGCGAGACATTGGGCGTCCACACCTGCGATAGGAGAAGCTCTAGGTCGCACATCGCAGAAACATATCCTAATTTCAGTATTGAAGACGGATTTACAGAAGAGGATGAACTCTGGGTTCCGGATATCAGGGAGTCCAACGAGGACCGATATATCCGATTGATAGAATCATTGCACGAGATCTTTAGGAACGATTGGAGCACATATATCACAATAAGTGCCCATAGTGGTGCGATAAGTTCGATTTTGGAGGTTATTGGACATAGAAAGTTCCAGTTGCAGACTGGTGGGATCATACCCGTTGTTGTGAAGGTCGAGAATGTCACCGAAGGGTATATGTATAAGGAGTTGCATTGAAACATCTGAATGAAATTTTGATAGCATCAGGCCTAAAAGGTGTTGTCCGAGTATTAATGACTGTATCAATCTTTGCATGAGTCTTGATGATGGACAGAGAAGACACTGGAATTTGATGGACGTTTGCTGACCGTACACTTGTTCGCATTGCGCCAAGCCCCCCCAGCTCAGCCCTCTTTTTACAGCTCTTCTCTGACTGTACTTAGTACTTGCTCGCCACTTCGTTAGTTATTTCAATACTTTGTTTAATCCGCCTCCTTTCACAACCACAACTACTCGAACTCACCAGCGCTATCATATCATATCAACATGTCTGAGGATTGGGATTCCGTTACCAAGATCGGCAAAGGAGTTCGTGGTGCTGGCCAGCGTCCCACGGTTGCCCGAACGCAAGCTGAGATCAACGCCGCTCGCAGAGCTGGTGCTGTTATAGCTACCGACAAGAAGGTCTGAACTCTTGAACCCAAAGCTTTGTTGCGCCGCTCACAATTAGTGCAGTACGCCACTGGTAACCAGGTTCAGTCAACCGATGGACAGAGACTCACCAAGGTCGATCGAGAAAACGAGGTTGCGCCTCCGAAGAAGATTGATCAGAGTGTCGGCAAGGCCATGGCAAAGGCTCGTCAGGAGAAGGAACCTGCGATGACACAGAAGGATCTTGCTACCAAGGTCAACGAGAAGCCCTCTGTGATCAATGACTACGAATCTGGAAGGGCAGTACCCAACCAGCAGGTGCTAGCCAAGTTGGAGCGTGCACTTGGTGTCAAGCTGAGGGGCAAAGGTGAGTTCGATAAACATATTTATATCCGATCACTTCGTTCTGATGCTGATTTTACCCGCTGCAGATATTGGTTCACCGCTTGGCCCTAAAAAGAAGTGAGGATGATGATGGTCAATGGCACATGCAGTGTTTTGTCATTTTCCTTTAACTCTCTTTAGCGTGTTGGTTGTTTAGATTTCTTGAGAGAGGACGACAACTTTGTTGATGTGTTGTCAGTAGTGAAGGGAAAGGCCTCTGGCGTTTATCGGTGGCATATACAATTTCTTTTCCTCTTAAACTTTGTCTGGTTTTACGCTGTGTATGATCTTCGGCGTGATTCACCACTGTCTACCTCTAATTCACCTGGTATTGTGTCCGCCAATAGATGACAATGGCCGATTATTTTGGGTTTCCGAGTAATCTATGTGCAGACAAAAACTGCCGCGTATTTGAGCCGCTTGGGCTTGTATTCTCTCCATAACTACCGGTACGGTATTTGTTCCGTGAATTTGGCATATTCCTCTCTCTATCTATGGCTCGAAAGGATATGCTCCATAACAGTTTAGGCAGAGTGGTGGTGGTCTAGCAAATAGCTTGAGTCCTGACCATAATAAACTCGTTGTGGTCACTCAGTGAATCCGATGAAGATTTTTTCTCATGCTTTCAACGCCCGCACAACACACACCACACCCTCCCGTACACCCTGCAATCGATCGTCATTTGATCCACATCTGTCCATTCGGAGTGCAATCAAAGATTTCCCATCTCGTTTGCGTCCATCCTTGGTGCAGCTGCCAATCAAGAGGTACTCTACACACATACTGGAGGAAAGTGACCAATGAATAGAGAAATAATCGTATATGCAAATCCAAAATAGGTTGTTAGTTTGTTAGCGGTTTTCTAGTGATCGCATCAACCCGTTCGTTGTATCGTGCGACTCGATTCTGTGCGACGCCGAGGTGCTTCTGTCCGAAATTATTCGTCTGCAGCCAGCCTGCCCCTCCTTCCCGTTCACCGATCGTCACCCTACCCCACCGTCAATTTGGCTTCCCCCGCCATTTTAAGGACCATCCGCTACGGAGTTGGTCCGAGGTCTTTTTTTTCTGCAGCAGTAGCAGCATCTATAAGGCGAAGCGGTAGTTCCTACCTCCGTCCTCAGGCCCGCACTTTCTCTTCAACAATCATGGTCGCCGAAAAGATTGACGGAACCGCCATTGCGCGTCGCATCCGGGAGAGGATCAACAAAGACATCGCAGAGAAGCAGAGCGTCAATCCCCGGTTCAAACCATCTTTGACCATCATTCAGGGTGGGTAGCCTTCTCTATGGAGTTTCTTGAAATGGTTTTGCTAATCGTTTGTCCGGATTGCAGTTGGAGATCGGTCAGATTCCAGTATGTCATTCACCTCGACTTCTGTCGCTACTCTATATGCTCTCCGTTTTTCTAGAGTATCATCTCTGAATTGGTTCTAATGTGCGTGGAATCCTGAAGGTACCTATGTGCGAATGAAGTTGAAGGCGGCCGAGGAGGTTTGTTTGAACGATACTTGATGTCCCTGCAATTTTCAATGCGCTTACCACTTCGCAGGCCAATATCACTTGCAGCCTTGTCAAGCTCCCTGGCGAGATTACCGAGGCCGAGGTATACCCACCTTCTTGCTTAATCAGGTTAATTTGTGTAGGGTGGACGGACAGACGGACGAGCTAATGCGGAATTATACATAGTTGCTTGAGAAGCTTGACGATATCAACAACGACCCATCTGTCCATGGTGTTCTCGTCCAGCTCCCCTTGCTCGACCACATTTCTGAAACCGTAATTACCGCCGCCGTAGCAGAGTGCAAGGATGTCGATGGTTTCGGGGCACTCAACATTGGTGAACTTGCAAAGCGTGGTGGGAGCCCGTTATTTACTCCTTGCACGCCAAAAGGTGTGATGGTTCTGTTACAGGAGGCAGGTGTTGACCCGCATGGAAAACACGCTGTGGTCTTGGGAAGGAGTGACATTGTCGGATCCCCGGTGTCATACCTCTTGAAGAACGCAGATGCAACTGTCACTGTTTGCCATTCCCGCACCAAGAATCTACAGGATATCATCAAGCAGGCGGATATTTTGGTTTCAGCCATCGGCAAGCCACAGTTCGTCAAAGGAGATTGGTTGAAGCCTGGTGTGGTGGTTATTGATGTTGGAACCAACTACATCAAAGACGAGACTCGCAAGTCCGGCGAGCGATTGGTTGGTGACGTTGACTACGAGTCCGCGAAAGATGTGGCGTCGAAGATCACCCCCGTACCTGGAGGAGTGGGACCAATGACTGTTGCAATGCTGCTAGAGAACGTGATTGCTTCTGCAAACCGCCATTACGACGCTACAACGAAGCGGAACATTACACCCCTTCCTCTGAAATGCCTGACGCCGGTCCCCAGCGATATAGCTATCTCGCGGGCGCAGCACCCCAAGAATATCAAGGTTATTGCCCATGAGCTAGGAATCACTGAGAAGGAGCTAGAGTTATTTGGAGCATATAAGGCAAAGGTCAACTTGGACATTTTGAAGCGGTTAGATCACAGAAAGAACGGAAAGTATGTACTTGTGGCAGGTATCACGCCCACTCCTCTCGGCGAGGGCAAGTCTACCACCACCATGGGTCTCACTCAGGCACTTGGTGCTCATCTCGGAAAGATTGCGTTCGCCAACGTCCGACAGCCATCTCAGGGACCAACTTTCGGTATCAAAGGAGGCGCTGCAGGAGGTGGTTATAGTCAGGTTATCCCTATGGACGAGTTCAACCTGCACCTGACTGGCGATATCCACGCCATCACTGCCGCAAATAATTTGCTTGCCGCTGCCATTGATACACGGATGTTTCATGAAAACACCCAGAAGGACAAAGCTCTATACAACCGATTGGTCCCCAAGAAGAACGGCGTGCGAAAGTTTGCACCTATCATGCTCCGCCGGTTGAAAAAGTTGGGAATTGATAAGACCGACCCCGACACGCTCACAGACGAGGAAATCAACCGCTTTGCTAGATTAGATATTGACCCCGACACCATCACATGGCGTCGAGTATTGGATGTTAATGACCGCCACCTTAGACAGATCACTATTGGACAGGCACCAACAGAGAAAGGGCACAGCCGCGTGACTGGTTTTGATATCTCTGTCGCTAGCGAGTGTATGGCGGTACTGGCCTTGTCAAACAGTTTGGAGGATATGCGTGAGCGGTAAGATTCCTCGTCTGGCCTTCGAACAATGTCTGACTTTGTATGTTAGTCTTGGGCGCATGGTCGTTGCGACTGGCAAACGAGGAGATCCCATTACCTGTGACGACATAGGGGCTGGTGGTGCATTGACCGCATTAATGAAGGATGCGATCAAACCCAATGTCATGCAGACACTTGAGGGAACTCCTGTATTTGTTCACGCGGGTCCTTTCGCCAACATCAGTATTGGTGCATCATCTGTCTTAGCCGACAAGATTGCCCTCAAGCTCGCTGGAACAGAACCCGAAGAGAACTATGAGGAAAAGTCCGGTTACGTGGTTACCGAAGCTGGCTTCGATTTCACGATGGGCGGTGAACGGTTCTTCAACATCAAATGCCGTTCCAGCGGGCTCGTCCCCGATTGTGTTGTTATTGTGGCCACCGTTCGTGCTCTCAAGGTTCATGGAGGTGGTCCTCCAGTAGCCGCCGGTACTCCACTTGCTGAGGAGTATCGCACTGAGAATGTTGAGCTCCTACGCAAGGGCTGTGTCAATCTCGCCAAGCATATCCAGAATGCCAAGTTCTACGGCGTTCCCGTCATTGTAGCCATTAATAAGTTCTCTACCGACACTGAGGCCGAGATTCAGTGCATCAAGGAGGAGGCAGTTAAAGCAGGTGCTGAAGACGCCATTCCCGCCAACCATTGGGCGGAAGGTGGTAAGGGCGCCGTTGAGCTTGCTGAGGGTGTCATCAAAGCTAGTTCCAACCCTAAGGACTTCAAGCTTCTCTACTCGGCGGAGCTTTCAATCGAGGAGAAGATGCAGGCTATTGCGAGGGAGATGTACGGTGCTTCTGATGTTGAACTCAGCGACCTCGCAAAGTCGCAGGTCGAGACATATACCAGACAGGGTTTTGGTCATTTGCCTGTTTGCATTGCCAAGGTGAGCCTATCTCTGTTGCCTTGCTTCTCTTGATAGTTCTAACCGACGTGTGATAGACCCAATACTCGCTCTCCCATGACCCTAATCTTAAGGGCGCACCGACAGGCTTTACTGTTCCAATCCGTGATGTTAGGCTGTCTCCCGGTGCTGGTTACCTCTACGCAAAGGCGGCAGATATTCAGACAATTCCGGGTCTGCCTACAGCTCCTGGGTATTTGAATGTGGATGTTGATCCAGAGACTGGCGAGATTGAGGGGTTGTTTTAAGCTTTTTCTTTAGAGGGTCGGCAAGGCAATGGGTTTTTCTTCAACAATTGGCGTATTGGCAATATATCTATAAAAGAGCTGAGAGCTCATAAGATTGTATCTCAACATATATTGAGAGAGGAGGAGTGTTCCAATAGAGGGATACACGGTAGATTAGAGACGTCCGGTCTACATGATTTAACTGTGGGTGAAGTAAAATAGAATTGCATGGACATGAGCCACCTTCCCTTCTACCTAGTTTTCTTTACTCTTATCCTTGGGAATTGGAGCCCAAAAAGGGGCTCTTTAGATATCGTGAATCACCCTAATGTCAAAGAAGGTTGGATTTACCAGCCTGGTCACCATCAGAAGTTATGTAACCCATTATCCAATGAAGCATTCAGCTTTCAGCACAAGCAGTATCCTCTTGCACTGCCCTCTCGCGCCGTTCCTGTTTGTCACTATCGGAAGCCTCCTGTAGAAATTGATGCTGAGACCAGGGTTATTCTGAAATTTAGTTGTAGCGTTTTCTCTACCGTCTGGCTTGTGCATTACCGCTATCACCATCTATGCCATTTGGTGGCGGATAGGTGCCGCAGTATACAATCGACCAAATGCCGGAGGTCTCCAGCACAGCTCTCCTCCGGCGAGCGTCGGGCCAATATCTGAGCCTATCAAGTGCAACCTGCTGTCCGCTCATATGCTCAGGAAGAGGAAACCCCGTCGTAACCTACTCGAGTAGATATCGATGACATGTGCAGGCGGTTGAATCAAGTTTCGATGGTTCTTGCCACTCAATGGTTGGGTGGGACGGCATTCCGTTATGTACCTCGAAGTTTGTTCCGATATATTGAAGACCAAACGAATCAGAGTCAAATAAGGGCATATCCCAGACTGCATGCAATGGGCTCATTGCTTTAATACGAATAACAAATACTGGAAGGCGGAGGCCGGAAACGGTGTGAATTAAAGCGTTCCACGGCAGCGGTACGGATAATAAAAGACTCAGCATTTGTGGATGTTTTCCACCACCGTGAACCCAACCAGACGGCACCACCACCACTGCTGCTCTGTTAGATAAGATCTCTCCCGATCTCCTTCCCTGCGTCTGCAAATTGCCAATCTTCGATTGGTCAGAGCGTTAGGATTCTTGAATGTAGTAAGGCTTCCGATGATAAGTACCCGTGTTCCTACTCGACTAATACACCACGTAAACGCTTCAATATCCACGCGATTCAAGAACAAGCATCAGCGCATTGTATATACACCGAATATCTGTAGTAGGTCTGCACGTTTGCGCAAAAGAATAGCAATTTTAATGGCCCATGTGCAAATGGTTCAAAGGTTCAATACTGGGGGTAGGCATATTCAGTAGAGTAGATCGATCTCTGTGCGATGACGCCGCTAGCCAACCCCCACTATGATATGGCCCCGCATTTTTTCTCCGGGAAAAAGAGTAATGCACCCTGCGACGTGCAACTTTTCTCCCCTAGAAATCACGAATTCAAGTTTTTCCACCGCTGCTGCTCTTATTCGCGCCTTCCGCCGCTGATTGGATGTAAGCCTGGCCCAGTGTTTTTCGTCGAAAAGTCAGAAATACGTTGTTCCGTCCATCCGCTCCCGAGGTTCAGTTTGGCTGAAACCAACCACCTTCCGTCCGATTACGCCGCCTAAGCCCCTCTCCGTCATCCCCTAGGTTTCCCGAAGAAGGCAATATCAGATGGTGGTCACTTTATCTTCCAGGTGTCTCTTTCGAGGCTGTCTTTATACCTCTCCCCGCGCCATTCCTTTCACATCAACTTCGTACCAAGCATATTTTTTGAAACGTGGTTTTGCATCAACAATGGCTAAAGAATGTGAGTTCGCATTGCTTATTCAAGGCCTGGCAGATGAACAGAGGGTACTGACCGGCTTCACAGTCCAGAAGATCAAGGTCAAGAACCCCGTCGTCGGTATGTCCCAACCATTTCTCTATTCGACCGGATTGGCGCCGCCGACTCGGGATTTTACTGATGGGCTGAGCAGAGTTGGACGGAGATGAAATGACCCGTGTGATCTGGGACTCTATCAAGAAGAAGGTATGTTTTGATCAGAGGGTGGCTTTTTGTTACTGGAACCGGAAGACTGATTCCTATAGTTCATCCATCCGTAAGAACCCTCGGCCCGAGCCCTACAGCGAGCGTCCGCAATGAGTCCTGCATGTTTCCATGTGCAATTGGCTAAGAAATATATCCTATCGCAGTTACCTTGACATTGATCTCAAGTATTACGATTTGGTATGCCATTTCCATTCCAATGACAATCGAATATGCCTAGCCATCCTCGCCCGGTCAAGCGCTAATTGTACTGGAAATGTAGGGATTGGAGTACCGCGACCAAACAAATGACAAGGTTACTGAGGAGGCTGCTGAGGCCATTCTGAAGTACTCTGTTGGTGTGAAGTGTGCTACCATCACTCCCGATGAGGCGCGTGTAAAGGAGTTCAACTTGAAGAAGGCAAGCCACCAAGGACCAGGCAGTAGGTGTTGTTGCTTGATTGCTAACGGGTTGCTAGATGTGGCTCAGCCCCAACGGAAGTGCGTTTGTTCGCTCAATCGGCATATTAAGCAAAACTTACTGACTGAATTTGTACAGCCATCCGCAACATCCTCGGCGGCACTGTTTTCCGTGAGCCCATTGTTATTGACTCGATCCCTCGACTGGTGCCTGGCTGGAAGAAACCCATCACCATTGGACGTCACGCCCACGGTGACCAGTACAAGGCTAAGGATTTCGTGGTTCCTGGCGCCGGCTCTGTGGAACTTGTTTACACTCCCAAGGACGGTGGCGAGCCTCAGCGCCTTAAGGTCTTCGACTACAATGATGCAGGTGTGGCTCTGGCCATGTACAACACCGATGAGTCTATCCGAGGGTTTGCCCACGCTTCGTTCAAGATGGCTCTTGACCGCGAAATCCCTCTTTACATGAGTACCAAGAACACTATCCTAAAGAAATACGACGGGCGGTTTAAGGATATCTTCCAGGAAATCTACGACAGCACATACAAGACACAGTTCGAGGCCAAGAAGATATGGTACGAGCACCGTCTCATCGATGACATGGTCGCCTACATGTTGAAGAGCGAGGGTGGATACGCCATTGCCATGAAGAACTATGACGGTGATGTGCAGAGTGATATCGTTGCTCAGGGCTTCGGTTCCCTCGGTCTGATGACCAGTGTGTTGATTACTCCTGATGGCAAGACCTTCGAGTCAGAAGCTGGTTCGTCTATCTGCCACCTATTCCTAATATCGATCTTCCGGCTAACTTGAATGTCTTTAGCCCACGGAACCGTCACCCGCCACTGGCGTCAACACCAGCGGGGAGAGGAGACCTCTACCAACCCCATTGCGAGTATCTTCGCATGGACCCGCGGTCTTATCCAGCGAGGAAAGCTCGACGGAACTCCCGAGCTAGTCACCTTCGCCGAGAGCCTAGAGCAGGCTTGCATTGATACCGTTAACGATGGTATCATGACCAAGGATTTGGCGCTGGCCCAAGGACGGACAGACCGGGCATCGTATGTAACAACCAGCGGCTACATGGATGCCGTCGAGAAGAAGCTCAAGACTTTAGTTGAAGTCAAGTTGTAAGATAGGAGGGAAGGGAAGGAAAAAAATGGGGCGGCGTTTATGTCCAATTAATAGAGATCTAACGACACATACAAGACTAGAATATGTGCTAGTTGATACCACCAGTTCATGCTGTTACGAAGACAATTTAAGTACATATTGAGTTCATCAAGGAGTGCTATTGAATGTTTAATTTGAATTATACTGTTATTCAAGATTTCAAGATTTTGTGAGGTTTCATTCAACGAGTGCCGTAGTGTGATTCTAAAGCCCCGCGGTTGCCCCTCATTCCCACAGTTATACTTGATTCCTTTCACATGCAGTCAACGCTTCGACGTCATCGCCTAGTCGCCGCCGCCGCCATCACCATCACCGGACTCGTACTCTACCGGTACTTTGCACTCTCTGTCAAGCTGTGAAATTTTTCCACTGCTTCCTGCTCCACCCTTTCGTGCATAAGGCATCGCGAACAATACCCATACCAGCACCTTTAGCAACAACCATTACAACAACGAACAATGTCGGAGCTTCATCGCAAAGCTCTAACTGTCCCTGGTAGCGGGAAGACAATATCCCGAAAAGCACTATCACGACAGTCCTCGGCCGCATCATCACGGGCTACGTCTCGTCAAAATTCTCGCGCAAACTCGCGCATTGGAAGTAGAGTCAACACCGACGACGAGGGAGATTTGAGTGATGAAACTAATTTCAGGTGTGTTTTTGATACAAGTTACTATCGAAGCATCCTCTCGAGCTTCCAAACGATTTCCCATTTCTCCTCTTTGTGCTGCGAATAAGTATTGCTCATCGCTAACCAAAGACGATGGTAGCTCCGTCGCCGGCGAGCTATCAACCTTTGATGAACTCCCCGAACCGGGTCAAGATTGGCAGGATGTCCTTGGTGACCTGATTGAACGCATCTGTGATCGCAAAAAGTCGAGCTATCAAGGCCGCGAGGAAGCGTTTGCGGGATATATCTCCATCCTGTCGACCAAATACGCCAAAGAAGAGATTGTCTTTAAGAAGTCGGAGATCGTCGATTCCACCCTGCGATCCATTAAGTCCGGTCGCTCAGAGAAAGAAGCGCTGTTGGCTGCCAAAGCACTGGGGCTGACAATCATCACCGACCCCACCGAAGATGTGTACGACAAAGTCTCCCAAATGTTCAAAAGGACAATCTCGGACCACGAATCACTCTTGCTCAAGTCAGCACTGATCCACCACCTCGGTGCCGCAGCGTTCTACGGCGGCGCTACAACGGTAGAGACGGAAGGTATCATGAACTTCTTTCTCGAGATCGTGGAATCCGATGGCCACAATGTTGGAGCAGGTGACGACGCGGGTGTTGTCACCGCTGCTTTGGAAGAATGGGGATTTCTGTGCACACAGCTCGAAGACGCAGAAGAGATTACTGCAGATTCCATCGATGCATTGGTGGAACAACTCGATTCTTCCGAGGTGTCCGTTCAAGTTGCCGCTGGAGAAAATATAGCCCTCCTTTACGAAAAATCGTACACGGAAGCAGAAGAGGACGAACTTGATGATCCGAATGAGGCCGGAAAGAAGTGGGTACAACGTTATCAGCCTTATGGACGAACAGAAGCTCTGAAAGAAACGCTCGCTGGCCTCTCGAGTGGTTCTCGACGATACCTTTCGAAAAGGAATAAGAAGACCCAGCGATCAGCTTTTGGAGATATCTTGCATTCTTTGGACGATCCTCTAAAGGGCCCTAGATATTCGGAGGCGCTAGACAGGAACGGTGCTGTGAAGGGATCGAGAATCACCGTGAGAGTCCACAAGACTGGTGTTTTGAGAGTCGATAAATGGTGGAAGCTGCTGAGATTGCAGCATTTGAGACGGTTGCTAGGAGGAGGGTTCCTGAATCATTGGGTGGAAAATCCAGTTATTTTTGAGTCGTTGAGGTACGAATTACTAGCTGTTTGGATGTGGTTGATTAACTGACTGATATTGGGTTTAGTCTCTTTGTCGAGCAGTTCTGATTATGCATTCCCAAACATTAAATAGACATTGAGTGTTCAGGTTTTGCACTCTTTTGGAGGGAGGTATTGGTATGCGAATGGGATGTTTACTGTCTTTTTTTCCTGAGAGTCACGTCCCATATCTCAGTGCAAAGTCGCAGCCCCTGTTCCTCCCCCTAGCTGCGCTTTCACATGAGATGTGAAGAATAGAGCGTAGGTTAATGCCCGTATGTATCTTATCACTGATGGGGGTTTAGACTCCCACCATACAGTCAGGTAAACTTGTATTCTAAGGACACAGTATAGCTTGAGTTAGCCGTAGAAAGTCGAGTTTGGAGGACAATTCGCGGGACAGGGGTAGAGTAATTGCTGTGGAGGGGACAATTCAGATATTCGACTGTAAAAACTACTGAAGTGCCGTTTTTTGGTGATAAGTTTCCGGCAACCGAGCCGTTTTTTGAAGAAGGGATTGCTGGTGATAGCTCTAAAAAACAACTTATATTTCGCTTCATTAGTTAGTGCATAAAACCCAGCACAAGAAAATCATCTTAGCTTCAGAAAGGACGTTGAGTGACATCCGGTGAATGAACTTACCCGGTACACTAGCACAGCAATTCACGTCCCCCCATCCCGTTCCCCAGAGACCTATCACCAAATGCCGTTCTGGAGCAAACCAACCCCACCAACAGTGCCGACTGATGCCACCACGACACCTCCCCCATCCGGAGAAAATGGCACAACCTCCCAGTCGCCGCCGCTCTCTCGAGAAGCGCAAGCCGATGCCGAACTGGCCGCTCTGATGCGTGAGCTGGACGCCGAACACCAGGCCAATGCTGCGGCCGCAAAACACGTAGCCGTTACTCACCCCGCCGATGATGATAAAACGGGCCTCCCAACTGAAATGAACTGCCTCACGGCCTTTGACGAAATGTTTTACTGCTACTCCCTTGGCGGGCAGTTTCTCAATATCTACCGCTATGGCGGATTCCAGGACTGTTCGGCGAAGAGCGCCGACTGGAGGTTCTGCATGAAAACGAAAGTGAGGGGGGAAGTGGCTAGACGGGTGAGATTTTCCTACCCCGAATGGAGAGAGGGAGGGAAGATGCGCTGATGCTAGAGGGAAGGCTATGATTTTGGCTAGGAATAAGGAGAAGGCGGCGAAATATAAGATGGGGAAGAGCAGTGAGGATGTGTGGACTGTGAGGAAGGTCCCATTGACTGATGCCTTTACTGGCGGAGATATGGAAGATATGACTGATGGCGGATTGGGTTGAGAATGGCCCAGTGATTCAATTGTCCTTCTGGAGTGTCCAGTCCCCCCTTTGTGCATATGTTCCTCGTAGCAGGCCAATCAGTTGAGTGTACTATAATCACTACAGCGGGTGCCTGTTGTGGAGTTACCACGAAATGAAAGGGCCCAATACTAGAGTATAGATCGGATTCGGACTTCTATGGGCAACATAAGGCCAACAGCCAAAGGTCCAAAGAGCTCCCCAGCGTAATACATTGCAACCTTCTCATAACTTCACCTACACAACAAACAAAGCTAGAGATTCCCACCGCCAAAAGTCCATGGTATCCAAAATGAAATAAAAAAGAAAGAACCTCCATCCAATCCCAAGCACCTATCAAAACTTCCTCTCCAAGAGAAAGTCCCAAGAAAAAACAGTGAACACCACTAATACCAACTTCAACCTCCAAACAGTATACAATGTAGAAATAAAATAAGTGATGGCACCGCGCCCAATGAAATTTATTCGTCACATCCATGAAAACACCGAATCATAGCAAACATCCCAAGATTGTTCGACTACCGCGACTTTTCGACGGAATGCGAATCATCAAAAGGACTGACAGTTCGTGTGGGTTCTGCTGCCTTCGAAAGACTGGCAACCCTCGAAGAACGAGTCTTTCCCACAGGTTGCTTAGATGTCGTTTCAGTGTTCTCAGCTAGTGGCAGTCTTGAATCATTGGATAATGGAATGTTGTCCAAGACCACGGAGTTAACATCTGAAAATGGTGAGCAAGGATCCATTGCCGTTATACAACTGCTACACTGAGATTGGATGAGATTGCCGCGATGTCCTGGGACAAGATCTGAATCATCATCAGAGTCGTAGTGGAATGATGACGTGCTATGGTTCTCATGAATGACACGCGATCGACCTGGAATAGCCCTCTTTTGTGGATGTTCGGACATGGTTGTGTCGCTTTCGTTCTTACTATTCATACGGTTGAGAAACGTCGATCCAACTGAAAATGCCGGACTCGGAGGTACTGGCTCGAGATCCGATTGTGCACCCTTACGGGTTGATGGACCTCCGATGAAAAGCGCGGGAACTGGTGGAACAGATTCAGATTCCGGTATAGGAGAATTGGTGCTGGATGTTGCAACACTGCTTCCACCCTTCACAGTGACTACCGCAGCCTTGCCGGCACGAATGATATTTGGTTGCGCAACTACAGCACCTCCACCGTAAATGGTCGTAGCGACGGATGAGCGATTGTCGACAGTATACATGGAACCTCGTAGCAAGTCATCAGCAGCAAACTGTATATCGATGTTGGGAGTCGTGGGCGAGTCTGTGTACGGAAGTGGAGGTACGGGGGGTACCAGATGGCCAGGGGAGGAAGGATTTGAACGATTCGTTACACCAGGTATATAGGCAATCTGGATGACATTCGACGCTCGCGTACGGACAGTGGAAGCGATAGAAGCGACAGTATGAGTTGATGCCTTCACAAGTATTAGCCATGGTCCAAAAAGTCCAGAGTTTGTCCAGGGTAAGCCGTACTCTTGCGCTTTTGAGCATTCCAAAATCGTTTTCCTTCTCTGCTCCCGAGGCAACCATTGATGCTCTATCCGACCGTTTCGTCGCACATAGTTTGTGAACCACGAATGCAAGAATTCCGGCCCCCAGAAGTCCTCCAACACAGGCACCGGCAATGGCACCACCAGAAACCTTCGGCTGGGGCGGAGCAATATCCTTGCAGAGCATCTTAGGACATTCACTGCATGTTTGCGCTGTAAGTTCGCACCGTTGGGTCGCTAAACATTCGCAGACGGGCGTAACTCCACAAACTGCGCAACCGGGGTTCTGCCGAGCAAATATGAGTGTTCCCGGACCTGGAATCACTATTCAGCATACATGTATGTACGAGGTGGTGAGCAGGATGTCAAAGAGGATACGAACCAGCAGTCGCAGCACCGTGAGCGACTAGGAAGTTCAACACTAGCGTCAGCAGGATAGCTGTCGCGGACAATTTTGTAAAGCGCGCCATGGTCAAAATTGGACGGTAAAAAATTCGGCGACGAAGAAAAGAGCAAAGTAGTTGTTGGGAAACGTGTTGACGGAGACGTCGGAATTATGCTTGCGTGAGACAGAATGCCGACCTGCGGAAGAAACAGCAACGAATCAATGAGTGTATAAAGGTCGGAATAGAAGGCGATAGATTATTCTGGCGATAGAAAGGAATGACGATGGTCGGAAAGCCGTTATGTGGTGATGTTGTCACAAGGTTAAAGTTCTATTGAAGATGCCTAGAGCAGATGGACGCTCAGGCCGTTCGTACCTGAAAGGGGGGTGGTTTGGCGCCGCGTTTGTCCGTCGTAAGCTCCGCCAAATACCATGAATGATAGACGGTTCGATAGATTCCGGCAACAACACACATGCGAAGTCGACCGAAATCTGGAATCTGGGGCGAATTCAAGATGCAGAAGTTTGATGGCAGCAGAGGTAGTACCTGTGGAAGCGACCACGACCACTGGGGGGTGGGCGCGCGGCAGTAGATGGGGTACGAAGTACTTTGTACTTAATTAGCAATAAGAGGTGTGTATCTACCTGCAATAGGTAGGTGTGGGCCAGTTAATTGAAGTACTGTACATGGTTATTTACTGCCATGGAGGGGAATAAAGGTATGATGTGTACCTGGTAATCTCGGATTGCAGCTGCAGAGTATCACAATCGAAGGGATTGCTTGCCCTCTCCTCTCTCTGTATCATAACAGAAATCCAGAAACCGCCATAAGTATTGAGTACCACAGCACTTTCAACTTGTGCCTGGTGCGAGTGGTGATCGAATCGTCCACACCCAGACGCAAGCTGGATTGCCACCCGCAACAATTGACCTGATACGATATCCACAGCAGCGCTGTTACACTGTGTTGCTATTTATAATTTTACTGGCTTTTTTCGTGCAGATGTCAGCCAACCCATTCCAACTAGTCGAATACCTGGCACTCATACAATCACTCGAAGCCTTTGCCGACATACGCTCTGTGCTCGACAGGATGGCTGGCTGACCGAATCATGCGCCGATAGTCTAGCGCTTCCTCATGAGGTGTCAAAGGATGAGACTCCGGTACGCTCTTGTCTAGTAGATAAGTATGTATGTGGAAACGAACGAAATGTTTCAAGACAATGCGCGATTTGTCCCTGTCCACCGCTGTGAAGAAAGAAATCATCATCGCGCCCCGGCAGCATCCGCAAATCTTTCAGCCCTATGAAAGAGTACCTGCGCATACCGGTATTTCCCCATCATTCTTACTTGTGAGTGCTCTGCTAGTAAGAGATCCTCGCACACAACACGCCATGCACTGGTATCAAGTCAGGAAGATTTTGTTTGGCTCGTGATCGATGAAAGCGAGAGAAACGTCTCCAATGACGACGGCAGTTCCGGATCGATATGTAGATGATATGATGGACGATCCACCACCATTTTGAAGAGGCGTACTTTTAAAGCTTCAAGCCCTCTCATTCGCTAACTATATGCGGTCAACACCAGCACCAGCACCACACAGAATTCAGATCGCTTGAAAGTAGTGAGTTTTCGGGCGGTGCAGAACGCCTAAGTTGTGGTAGTCTCGGTCAGACGCTTGCCCAACAAGTCACTGTAGCAGCACATAAAAGGCGTCTGTGGGAGGCTGCTCAACCTATGCGCACCGCACTTCATGATCCAGCGCATGTGCTCGCATATGGGAGCCAAGAGTACATTGAATGAACTTCAGACTCGACACTTACAAGTTCTACAGGTCTTTTGTTTGGAGAACAACTAGAAGCGCCAGATGGTTGCTCCAGCCACAGATGCTTGCCCGCACTTCAGAAACGTTTGAGATAAGATTTTAAGGGACTGTGCGGAAGTGTTTCGTCTGTCGGCTTCTCCATGAGGCTACGCCTAAGAGAGCATAGCCAGCTCTCTGGATCAGACGTCTGCTGGGAATATGCAAAAGAAATACCGAGTAAAAGTTCAGCCACACTTACCCCTCGAGTTGCCGGAGACCTCAAGTTAGGGCTCAAGTGCCACCTAAATCTGAACTACCCTACACCGCCGCCTCAGGCGCTGGGGTATACCCAAGTAGGCACTCGACCGCGGTGCAAGACTTTTCCTCAAATAATAGGGTGGTATTCAAGTACACTAGGGCAGCGCACCCGTCTCTGGTAATATACTTGAAGGGAGCTCCTCGTCTCCTATTTTCCACTTCACCTCGCCCTTCTTCTTCCCCGGCTTCATCTTCGGCTTCATCTTCACCCCTCAGCTGATTTCAACGCTGGATCTCTACGGCGTGGCCATCCTCTCCTAAGTATCAACAATTCGTCGGCCTGGTCTTGTCGATTCTTTGTTTTACCAGGGAGCAACAGCAACACAACACAGTAGTCAAGTGTTAGGTAAGTCTCCTGATCTGTCTCAACGAAGCAAATCTTCATCCCCGCTTGACACTAGCTGGGCTCGCATTGCTTACACACTGTAGCTTACGCGCTGTACTATTTAGTCCCGGATTGCCTGTGTTGATCTTTCGAACAAGTAATTTGGACGAGTCTGTGTTCAGGCGATTCTGCATACTCTTTGGGAGAGTAAACACAAACTACCCTCTATTCTCCATTCCTCACCACCGCCGTTGCGATGGCTTATCAAGGAGATCCTAGCCAGCAGGGCCATCATCTCCAGGAGTATCCACCATCGACATACCATATCCCCCCGCCGCGAGATTATGATTCCGATGACGAGCACGAGAAGGTGCCCCTTAACACACCAGGAGCCAGTCCATTCACTGGCCCTTTTGACGATCCTAGCCGGGGTGGCACTCCCTCAACAAGCGGCTACTCGCTAACCGAGAGTTATGGTGCTCCACCGGGAGCGCCGCCAGGCAATGGTCCAGGTTATCCTGTGGATAATGATCCGACTGTACAATTTGGCATCCCCGGGCGTGCACCCAGCCCTTACGCCCGATCTGATGGCGCTTCGTCCACTGAAGCTTGGCGACAAAGACAGGCACCGGCGTCGCTGCGAAGATATGGTACCAGGAAGATTCGGCTTCAGCAGCAAGTTCTCTCGATCGACTATCCGGTACCGTCGGCGATCCAGAATGCTATCCAGTCCAAGTATAGGCAACCGGACATCGAAGGCGGAAGTGAAGAGTTCACCCACATGCGATGTTAGCGCTATTGTTTCCCATCTGTGGAATGCTTGATGGCTGACTATTTCCGGTAGACACTGCCGCTACTTGCGACCCCGACGATTTTACCCTAAAGAATGGGTACAATCTGCGGCCGGCGATGTACAACAGACACACCGAGCTTCTAATTGCCATTACTTATTATAACGAAGACAAGCAGCTTACCTCGCGTACCCTGCATGGAGTGATGCAAAACATCCGTGATATCGTCAACCTAAAGAAGTCTGAATTCTGGAACAAAGGCGGCCCAGCGTGGCAGAAGATTGTCGTTTGTCTCGTGTTCGACGGTATCGATCCATGTGACAAGAATACACTCGATGTCCTGGCAACCATTGGAGTTTACCAGGACGGTGTCATGAAGAAAGATGTCGACGGGAAGGAAACTACCGCTCACATCGTAAGTACCTACACGAATATGTAGTTAAACTCCACGCTAATCGTGTATTAGTTTGAATACACAACTCAGTTATCTGTCACGGCATCACAACAACTCATTCGGCCTCGGGACGACGACCCAGCATGTCTGCCACCAGTGCAAATGATGTTCTGCTTGAAACAAAAGAACACAAAGAAGATTAATTCTCATAGATGGCTGTTCAATGCTTTCGGTCGTATCTTGAATCCAGAAGTATGCGTGCTTTTCGATGCCGGTACCAAGCCAGGCGCAAAGTCTGTTCTTGGTCTATGGGAAGCTTTCTATAACGATAAGGATTGTGGTGGTGCCTGTGGGGAAATCCATGCCATGTTGGGGAAGGGCGGCAAGATGTTACTGAATCCATTGGTTGCGACTCAGAATTTCGAGTACAAGATTTCGAATATTTTGGATAAGCCTCTAGAGTCTTCTTTTGGTTATGTGTCTGTGTTGGTATGTTTTACTTCAGTCCCTGAATATTTTTTCAGACTGACAATATATAGCCTGGTGCCTTCTCTGCATACAGATTCAGAGCCATCATGGGTCGACCCTTGGAGCAATATTTCCACGGTGACCATACGCTATCTGCCCGCTTGGGCAAGAAAGGTATCGAGGGCATGAATATTTTCAAAAAGAATATGTTTTTGGCCGAAGATCGTATCCTCTGTTTCGAGTTGGTGGCTAAGGCTGGCTCGAAATGGCATCTCACATACGTTAAAACGTCTAAGGCCGAGACAGATGTACCGGAAGGAGCTGCTGAGTTCATCTCCCAACGTCGTCGATGGTTGAACGGATCTTTCGCTGCCAGTATTTACTCGCTGATGCACTTCGGCCGCATGTACTCGAGTAGTCACAACATCGTTCGAATGTTTTTCCTACATATCCAACTTATCTACAACATCCTCTCTGTCATCACGTCTTTCTTTGGTTTGGCGAATTTCTGGCTTACCACATCCGTCATCATGGACTTGGTCGGCAATCCAACTGATAAAGCCAAAAAACCCTGGCCGTTTGGGAAAGGAACGCCAATTGTCAACACTGTGCTCAAGTTTTTGTATCTCGGGTTTCTGCTTTTGCAGTTCATTTTGGCACTTGGAAACAGGCCAAAGGGCTCGAAACACACCTATATCGCCACAATGATTGTTTTTGCCATTATCCAACTATATGTGGTTGCTCTTTCGCTCTACTTGGTCTACAGCGCTCTCACGAATCAATCTGGTTGGAACGAATTGAGCGGAGCAAAGAACTTCGGCGAAAGCATTTCGAAATTTTTCGGCAGCATTGTTGGTGTTATTTTAATCGCTCTGATCTCGACATTCGGGCTTTATTTTATTGCGTCGTTCATGTACTTGGATCCGTGGCATATGTTCCATTCATTCTTCCAGTATCTCCTTCTGGCACCCTCTTATATGAACGTCCTCAACGTCTATGCCTTCTGTTTGTCTCCTTCCCTCAACGTCTGAAATTTGTCTTTCTCCTAACTCGATATATTACAGGCAACTGGCACGATGTGTCTTGGGGTACCAAGGGATCAGACAAAGTCGAGGTTATGCCTTCTGCGACAACAAAAGCCGACAATGATGGTGTGAAGGTTATTGATGAACCTGACAAACCTCAAGCTGATATCGATTCGGCATTCGAAGTCACAGTCAAGCGTGCTCTGCAGCCATTTGTCCCCGAAGTTGAAAATGAGACAAAAACCTTGGATGATTCTTACAAATCTTTCAGAACTAAGTTGATTACGGGGTGGATTTTCCTGAATGCAGGTCTCGCTTTGGTCGTCACATCTGACAATTTTGACAAATTCGGATTTTCTGTATGTATACACAGACTCGTTATTGCGGAACTGTACTGACCACCTCTCTAGAGCAAAAATAACTCTGCTGCCCGAACAGCCAGTTACTTCGTGTTCTTACTTTGGTTGACTGCGGGATTGTCCCTTGTCCGTTTCATTGGTTGTGCCTACTTCCTTGGGAGGGCATCAATCATGTGCTGTTTTGCCAGGCGTTAGCAAAACAGAGTTGATAGAGTCGGATATTATATCTCGTGTGACATCTAGTGGAAAAGTCAAGTTTTTATGGGATGATATTGTTTCGGGTGCGCTTTACGAAATTATGGAGCTTGTTTTTGCTCCTTTCATTTCATTTGTTTCTTTGGAAGTTAGATACCATGAACGCTGTGCTATAGTGATGTGCAAGGTGCTATTGGTCGGGGGCTCTGTAACATCAATTATAGTTACCATTTTCGTTATCGAAATTGCACATTTGTTGAGGATTGGCTTGAGTGTTTGGGTCATCAATCGGATAGCAACGAGTTGACCTGCGAAACGCAGAACGGAAGTAGTGAAAAAAGACAACCCCCCATACACCGTAATGTCATTCAGAAAATACAGAAAAACCCAAGACGTGCATTTCTCTACCCCTTCCCCTCCCCATTCACTCAGTCGGCCAATCTATAACTAACCAGGGTATCAACCTTGTGACTGCTTGTTCCCCAACTCCTCAATGTGACCTTCTCTCCATCCACAATCTCTTTCGCATCTGAATCACCCCACTCCATCGGAACCTCGGCATCTCCATCTGCATAGACTAGCACGTTGAAAGTACATCTCCCATCTAACATAGGGAGGAACGTCACACTTGCGGTGATCTGTCGGAAAAGACTTTGGATCTCCTCCTGTATCTCTTTTTCGGTTTTCTCACGCGGCTTCTCTACCGGTGTTACCGCAGCGCCATTTTCATCTCCTCCTTCAGCTTCGGCGGGGGTCTTTGATGACCTTTTCGAGGCCTTCCCCAAAAGCTGAACATCAAATTGCCACCGCTCCAGGTGCTCGCCAGTATCTTTTGACGTGATGACGACTACAAGCTTGCTGATTTTCCCGCCCAACATCCATTTCGATAGTTGCGACATGATCTTGCGGATATATGCCTTTACTGCGTCGTCCGCCGTCACGAGCATATTTAGACCATACTTTTTGACCGCCGTGAAGTCTTCGGCTGGGTAGACGCCTCGTTGGAATAGAATTGAATTGATACAATATTCGAACTGTGTGCAAGATGTTAACTCGAGTGGGAGGAGAGAGGTAGGAAGGTGTTTGGGGGGGGGGTGCAAACAAATTCCGCCACCAGCTTTGCAGAGCCTTTGAGGGAGAGCTTGTGAACTTTGCCGTCTTTGCCGTCTTTGGACTTTTCGGTGGCGGACTTTGAGGATTTGGGTTTGGATGAGGACATTGCAAGTAATTCTTGAGCTTTGTTTAGTTGGTAGAGGTTTGGTAGGTTGAAGCGCGCTATTTGAAGTGGGTTGTAACGACGGTGGTTCGCGGAAGGTAGCTGAGT
Organism: Wilcoxina mikolae CBS 423.85; assembly: GCA_014904905.1. Lineage (NCBI taxonomy): Eukaryota > Fungi > Ascomycota > Pezizomycetes > Pezizales > Pyronemataceae > Wilcoxina > Wilcoxina mikolae. Next base: position 55,875 of record MU122197.1, on the reverse strand, counting down.
AGAAGTAGCGTACACACACTGTTGCCATGGAAACAGATCTGTTAATGGGTTAGGGGTGTATCTATGGAATAACGTCTGTCTATGGACTGCTCTATCTCTACTCTCTACTTGTACACATCATAACTAAGCCAAGTACTCGTTTCCCTACCGTAACAAGGGCGTAGTTTCGCCGCTACTATCACCGTCGTCGTTCCAGGTTTCCATCCGGTTCTGAACCTCGAGTAGAGCCCATGCAATACAACCTGTTACAAATCCCACAAAGCAATTACGGAACGCCAAAAACATTCCGACAGTAACCATCATGATCATCCATCTATCCTTCCTAGTTTGTTTACTCAATGCCGTTCGCGTCAGATCGTTTTGATCGTCGATTTCCAGATTTAAGACATCTAGGGCTGTTGAGTTCAGATTCTCTCCGACCGAGCAAAGCTCCATTCCCGCAGCAAAGACCTAAACGGAGATTTAGACACACAAGAGGATATAAAAACCCTATAAGAAACACTCAAACTGACCATTATACCTAGCAACGACTTGGGGAATCGCTCGAGAAGCCCAGTCAGAGAACTGCCAAACATCAATCCGATTGCTATCTTGAATAATCCTAAGATTTGGACGGAAGACCCGGAGCGAGCACCAAATCTATATTGCCCAGCTAGTCCTCCGGAGCCTGTGTCATGAGCATATATCAAATAATGGGAGCATAAAACTACTGACCGTGACAGACAGGCATTGCCCCAAACCAACATCCCACCAGGTTCATCACCCCGACGCTGATCCCAAGCGCAGTTACTGATGGTGCCGGTTCATGGGGCAAGAGATCTCGGCTTAGATATGTCACAGCAATAACCGAATTTAAGATGGTCAAGGGGACCTGTCCCAACCCGGCCGTTCCAAAGCCAGTTGCAAAGTCCACGGGCGTTGGTATTCTTGGAATAAAGGGCGTCCGGAATCCAAAATGGGGTAGCTCAGCTCCGGTCCTAGCTAGCTGAACTCCCGCAAATAGACCTCCAATGACGAACGCCAATACCGCAAAGGGAACCTTTCGAGGCCACCGACAGGTTCCGTACAGAATAATGAACGCCCCAATCGCCCAGAAAAGATTGTCGTACCACATTGTCCCGTTGAGTTCCAACTCTTGCAGCGTGCTTCCGGCGTTTAATGCAAGAGTTAGACCGGCACCCACTTGAATACCCTTGATAATGGGCACGGGAATCAACTCGGATACCCTAGCCAGAAGACCGGTTATGGATAGAAGCAACACCATTACTCCAACCCCAATACCGGCACCCATTGTTTCCTCTAGCGTGAGACCTCGTGAAAGAGAGATTGCAGCCAGCGCCTTCATCGGTTGTACCTAGTCGAAGTCAAATTGTCCGTACAATAACGAAACGGAAATAGAGACGGTTTCCGGTACCACAACCGGAACGCCGAAAAGAGTTCCGCTTAGTAAATTCCAGACTCCGCTGAATATAAGAGTTGAGGTGATTGATATAGAACCTGCCGCTGTCATTGCGACAACTATTGGAAGCAAAGTACCTGAGCTCGAAATCGATGTTAAACACGAACCAGATTAAGATGCGAAGGTTAGAAGTACCAAGATCACCGAGCGATCCTGCTAGTTCTCCTAGCGGATTGTGACGAAGACATTTCCAGTTGTGTTTGAAGCTGTGTTTGACATGGTTGAGTGCTCGATTGTGCATGGTTAATTGTCGAGATTTCAAGGAAGTAAAGGGTCACAGCTAGGCAGAAACGCGTTCAACGCTTTTCTTTCGATATAGCTATGTGGGGGAAGTATCCAGCCTCCAAAGCTTCGGTGGCGATGATGGTGGCGATGATGGTGGCGGTAGTTGAAGGTGGAATAATTAGTTGGTTGTCATTGATATGTACAATCGCATGAGTTGTCATGCCTATCAACGCAACACCCATCTCAGCAACACCTTGTCCGCGGCACTTTTTCCGCTCCCTAAATTGAACGGGCGCGAAACACTCCGGCATTTCCGACCTCTTTTCCAGTTCTCTGGTTCCTCTTGAGGTTGGGGGCGCGCGCGTTGCAATATACCGAGAAGTTTTCTAGTGTTCGCCACTGCTCTGGAATTTTCCAGCTTATCTGCAGACGTGGAAGGGTTGTCATGAGGATAATCCGCATGATTCGTCCTCCTCACACGGAATCACACCCACACAAAACAAATGGCAGCACTTTTCCACCAAAACATGCCGCTTCCCCGACCCGTACCCCGAAAAGTTCCCGGAATACCCCCCCGTTATGCAGCCTCGTATTCAAGTCCACAACCCCCATGCAATATCGGGATATCTGCATATGCGTGCAGCGTTAGAAAACAGGCTCGATATAGCGGGTTATTGTTAGTATGTGTAGAGTGCAGCGTTTGGCTCGCAAAACATTTATGTGTGTACCTAAGTACCAATGTATCTAACCGGTTTGGTTCTAAACAATGTACGGTTGATGAAGCAGCACATATGCAAATTTTTCGAGTCATCAAAGGATATATTGGTTCAACTGCGATGTCGTGGAGGTATCAAAACACCGATCTCCATGCTCGGTTATTCAGTGAGGTGAGCGATCCATGCTTCGGGTAGATTCTTAGCCTGTGTCTTGGCAATCATAGTGTCTGGGATGTCGCGTCAGGGAGCAGAGCCCCACAAAACTTTCCGCGCATCGAGATACTAAGAAATTTCAGGTGCCAAACTGCAGTTTTCTCAATGTGGTACTTGTCATTGCTGTCGCCGCAGAGACTGTCACTTTCGAATCGGCTTTTTCGAATACGGCCTCCGATCTATTCCTGTCTAAAGGCGAGAACATTTGTGGGGTCCCAGTCACGATATGTAGTCCACACCCACGGAAAGGCAAGCGCGGAATTGGAGCGGAGGATAGATGAGATACCGTTGGAAAGATTTCGGAACTTCTGTATTGTGGCCCATGTTGTAAGTCCTATCGATCTGGGACCATATTCGAGGGAAATAGAACTAACCCGCATTCTAGGATCATGGAAAAAGTACACGTATGACCTCAACGTTCCATTTGAAGAACCCTAGACAACAAGCTTGACGACCTTGAGTAATATAGTCAGTGACAGATTGCTCGAACTTACGGGGACAATTGAACCAGGCGGTAATAAACAGATATTAGACAAGTTAGATGTGGAAAGAGAACGGGGAATCACAGTGAAGGCTCAGACGTGCACTATGTTATACAATTATAAGGTACAATAAAACAGCAATTATACTTCCCGAGACGTCTGTTTCTGATGGTGACTTTGGAAGAAATCAGGGCGAAGATTATTGTGCGTAAAGCCGTATGTTCTATAACTCGACCATGGATGTTGATAATTTGGCTGCCCAGTACTGCATCTTGTGGACACACCTGGTCATGTCGATTTCCGCGCCGAAGTATCAAGTAGTTACAGATCCACGGATTCGGCATTGCTACTAGTGGATGCTTCGCAAGGTGTTCAAGGTTTGTTCCAACTGGCCGAGCTCAAGTTTGGAGGTGCTAACTATCATGTGTAGCACAAACAGGTGCACCGTACATACATGCTCTTGCGAATTGGCAAATTTCTAACACTGTTTCTAGTGGCGAACTTTTTTCTAGCATTCGCGCAAGGTCTAGGTGTGAGATGCCTTGAAACTGCTTCCGGTGGCTCTTTTCAGGCATTTGCTCATTGCTTTAGAACTTTTACCAGTTGTCAACAAAATTGACCTAACATCCGCGGATCCCGACCGAGCTCTGGAGCAGATGAGAACGCACTTCGAGCTCGACCCCAAGAAGGCAGTACTAGTGTCTGCAAAAACAGGTCTCAACGTTGAAGCCGTTCTCCCGGCAGTTATAGAGCAAGCTCCGCCGTAAGCTCTGCTCATTCTTACCCGCACTTTGTACTTTGATCTGATATTTCATCTTAGGCCCAAAGGCTCACATAAGGATCTCCTCAAAATGCTCCTTATCGACTCTTGGTATGATAATTACAAGGGCGTCATCCTCCTTGTCCGTATCTTTGATGGGATCTTGAAACCTGGAGATCAGATTATCTCCTTCGCTACGAGAAAGAAGTACTTTGTGGGAGAGGTTGGAATTATGAATCCCTTGGAGACAGCAACTTCATCGTTACGGGCTGGACAGGTTGGGTATTGCTACTTTAATCCCGGAATGAAGAAGACAAGTGAGGCCAAGATTGGTGATACGTTGACCCATGTGGGGTTCGAGAATGAGGTTGTTCCGTGTGAGGGTTTTGAGGAACCACAACCAATGGTAGGATTTGCAGCCCCGAATATACAGAATTTTATACCAATGACTTTAGGTTTTCGTCGGGGCCTTCCCAATTGACCAGGGAGAGTTTACTCGACTGGATGACAGCATCCAACAGCTAGTCACCAATGATCGAAGCGTGACTCTTCAGAAGGAAGCCTCTGAGGCACTTGGGCAAGGGTGGCGACTTGGGTTTCTTGGTAAGTTCTTCATCCGTATCGACTTCATTCAATCCTCTTACATAACCTAGGAACACTCCACGCCTCCGTCTTTGAAGACCGTCTACGTCAAGAACATGGCGGTTCGTTGATCATTACGGCACCTACAGTGCCTTACAAAATCAAACACAACAGGGATGGAACCGAGGAAATTATTAGTAACCCTGCGTTATTCCCCTCGGGAGATCATGAATTCAAACAAGTTGAACGACTAGAACCATACGTCCTGGCGACTATCACTGTCCCAGAAGAATACTTAGGGAAGGTTATCGAGCTTTGCGAGGTTTGTTGTCCCGGGTTCGCTCGTTGTGACGCTAGCTGAGTGATCAACACAGGGAAACCGTGGCACGCAGGTTGAGATTACGTTTTGGACTGCAACTCAAGTCATCTTAAAATACCGGCTTCCTTTGGCCCAGCTGGTTAATGACTTCTTTGGGAAACTCAAGGGTATATCAAAAGGATATGCATCACTTGACTACGAAGAGGCCGGCTACGAAAAATCCGACATTGTCAAGCTTCAACTTCTTGTCAATAAGGTACCCGTTGACGCCATATCCCAGGTAATGCATCGCAGCCAAGTGGCTCGCACAGGGCGGCATTGGGTCACGAAGTTTAAGGAATTTGTGCAGAGAGAATTGTTTGAGGTTGTGATCCAGGCTGCTGTAGGAAATCAGATTGTGGCCAGAGAAACAGTCAAAGCTGTCAGGAAGGATGTTACGGCGAAGCTCTACGGCGGTGATCGCACGAGACGGATGAAACTTTTGGAGAAGCAGAAGGTTGGAAGGAAGAAGTTGCAAGGTATGCTTATACCTTCTGAAATATCGTAAAGGCTACAATATACTAACTGTAGCAGCTATTGGAAATGTGACGATCGAGCAGAAAGCAATGCAGGGTTTCTTGGCAAAGTAGATGAATGGTAGAGCCTTTTGTATATATGAATTCCGTACATGCAGACGTTAGACGTTGTTCAACTCCTACATAAATACCACCCAATTCAGCAGGCTACTACTGACTGGCTTAGCAGCCTGAGTCTAGCTTGAATATTCCTGCTATACTGGACTTTCTAGCTGTCACTTGCGGGAATGTCACATCAGGGGCTGATACATGGTCTATTATTATTATCCGCCAGAGGCTTGAAATCGCCGTTATGTGGTATACACTTCTTTACAATTTCGCAAAAGTTGCCTTCTTTTTTTGCAGCGTGGCCTGAATAGCTACCGTTGGGTCCGGTGCTTGAACTGCTGCTGCATTCCAAACGCGTGTAAACTCCAATCCTAAATCCAATCAGCTCCTATTCCCCAACTTTTATTATTTGATTTACCTTCTTGAATGGTGTGGTCGATGGAGTAGTTAATTATGGCTTTGGTACCCTGTACAGCCAATGGTGACTTCTCCGCCATCAGAGTCGCCAGCTTCAATCCCTCCGCAACAGCCTCTGCCTTAGTTGGCAGCACGGTTGATACAAAGCCCTGCTTCAACGCTTCTTCGGCACCAAATATGCGCGCAGTATAGGCAACCTCCTTGACCCAGCTGAGACTTCCAACAATCTTTGGCAGACGTGTAAGTGTTCCAATATCAGCGGCGATGCCTGGGCGCATTAGAGTCCGAAGAGGTCTACAGGTGGAAAACGGGTAGATACCAATATCAACTTCCTTGACAGAGAACTTGGTATCCGCAGCGCAGAGGCGGATATCGGCACAGGAAGATATGTCGATCGCGATGCCAAATGATATTCCATGCAAGACAACTATCACCGGCTTCTCGCAGGACTCAACACTTCCAATTGCATCTTGGAACCCCTTAATGAAACGCCTCAGGGCTAAGGCCCTTCTGGCTGGGTCGGCAGACTCGTCAAAAGTGGTGAAACCGTCTGTGCTCATGAGATCAAGGCCGGCGGTAAATGCTCGGTCCCCGCGACCAGACAGGACCACCGCCCGAACTGACGAGTCGATTGAAAGCTTATTAAAGATATCACCATATTCTAACCACATTCTGTTCACTCCCCGTCAGATCCTGAAGCACCATTCGGAGGGTGGATATCTGGTTTTGAGTATTACGCTGTGTTGAAAGCATTCAGTTTAGACGGTCTGTTGATCTCCACATGGGCGATATTAGTGGTTGGGAAAGTGACGACGAAGTGGGAGTACGAGCTGTAGTTTGCCATGATCGATAGAGTTATGCGGTGATCTGATTGTTCGAATGGAAAGCTGCTGTGCTCACGAGCAGTGCCTATGTAGCTCCCCAGGTGCTCAGTTGCACGTTACAGTACCGATACAGTGCCGAATCACCGAGGCATGTATCATGTGATAATAATTCGATTCGGATTCCGCTTGTGCCACTGAACAGCCATTTGGCAGGAGGTTCGAGGAATCCGCGAAACTAGGTGAAAGGAGAGGGAGAGAACAGAAATATGTATGATGCGCGGGCTGTGGAGCGCGGACTTGCAAGAATGGGCACATTTGTCTTTACCATCAAGTTCTCGACTCGATTTTCGGGAGTTCCCACGCTAACCGAGGGGTGGTGGCGGGGGTGGGGGACCAGCGGATGCAACCTTCTTGTGTTGAGATCCAAACATGTAATACCGGTGCATCCACAGTTCTACGAGGATTTGTGGAATGTCGCCGACCTCGGTGGTTCAGAATTTTTAGGCAATAATAAAGTGTTTATGGGACAACGAAATCAACCCATACTCGGACTTCATCCGAGTCTGCCGCCGTTTAAGTGGCTGGAGGGTTGATTGAAACGACATTTATTATAGCAACATTGAAGTACTGTCAGATGCGGCGGCGGTGCTGCACCATGTAGAGTACAGGTACCTATGTACCTCTCACTTGCTTAATACCTTAGGTAGGGAGATACCTACCATGGAACGAAGGTACAGAACCACCCGGACATGGTCTTGTCTCCATGAAAGAGAAGCATCGTCAAAATTACGTTGTGCGCTTACTTGTGAAGTGACGACCTCCACCCTTATCGGACTGCCGCTCACCGATACCAGGATCCCAGATAAGCAGGAAAGTGGCGCCAAAGTTCGGATTGCTATCTCTCTGGGCTGAGTAGGCCTTAACGGATGATGCCCTGCGTGTGCGTGGGGATGGGGGGTAAACGAAAGACCGGTGTAACAGAAGTTCAAGCATCTTCGTGAGCTCCTTGCTCAGTTTAGGAGCAAGTCGTTTGAAAATTTTCGTGCCAAACAGTGGACGCGGAGGGCAACGGCGACTTGAGCGTCCGCAGACGTGGATATTATATTCGCCGTGGCGGGCGAAAGTCCACAAATACGGAGAAAAAGTAATGCCCGGTCGCGGGTTTGTCGGATCGGACGGACTAGACATCAGTAACCGCCGAATTGATTCAATATTGACAGGCCAGTAAAGCAGTAGTGGTTGAACATGACATGACAGTAAAGATTTCAAACAAAATATTGCAATCTATCGGAGTCTGCAGTTGTGGCTGGGAGTTTATACGGGCCTAAAATGCAATCAAAATGGCAGATATGTACGCGACAACTACGGGTTTCTTCCAGAAGCTAATGTCGCATCGATGCGGACTGAGGGTTCCGATGATCAGGTTCACTGCAATCTGTACAGAGGAGGAGGCAAAGAAGAAGGTGGGGAGGAAAGGTTTGCATGCCATCACGCCCAATGTGGTACAAAGAGAGCATCGAACATCCTTGGATTCCATTTGAAGATGGTCCAAAAAAGCAACATGAAAAAAAAAAAAACAATTAAAAAAACCCACCGAATCGGGAACGGTACTAAGTGCTTGGCTTGCGTACCCACGTTAACCCCTCCATCCCGCTTACCACTTACTAAATCAAAAAAAAAACTTAGGACACAACCAACGCTTCAAGAGGAACTCGGACTGGGCTGTGTGGCGCTGACTGATAGGGGCCCTGCCGATGGCTGCTAGGTCCACTATCGGTCGCTCGGTCAGTGGGTGCGTGGAGGTGTTAAAAATCCTTTTAAAAGATCCATTGCTCCCGCCTTCTCTGTCTCTCACTACTACTCAACCCAACCCAACCCAACAACGCCAGTCTCCCGCCGTTACATCTATCCCACAACCTCCATCCACTTCTGAGATTCTTTCATTACTGTTTTTACAGTTCTAGATAGTCAAACACGCCCTTCATCATGGTTAGTCTGACCTCATCATCCGTCTCATTCGAATCCATCAACACCAGCAAAATTGCCCTGGTCTACGCATTCTTTTGACTGTATCACTGACTCTTGTTTTGTCTACCACAGGCCAGCACTACCGTCACATCCAACACTGCTACTGTTGGTTTACCTGCGTCGCAATGAACATTTTCTTGTTCGCGATACTGACCAGGACTTAACCGCATAACAGCTGCAGAAGTATATGGAGTTGCCCCAGAAGGGACTTGTCCAAGCCGAGTACATCTGGATCGATGGATCCAACGGACTCCGAAGTAAAACTAAGGTGGGTCAGCTTCCACTGTTCGAATCTACAGATCTTTTGCCGCTACCCGTTGGGACTGGCGGCTATTCGAAAAAATTCGACAGCACAAAATATTGTTGCAAACGGGATTCTAATTGTTATTTGTAGACACTCAGCAAGAAGGTAACCTCAATCGACGATCTTCCAGAGTGGAACTTCGATGGTTCCTCCACCGCCCAGGCACCTGGAGAGGATTCCGATATCTACCTTCGCCCTGTCGCCTTCTTCCCCGACCCTTTCCGTACTGGAGACAACATTCTTGTTCTTTGCGAGTGTTGGAACCCCGACGGAACCCCAAACAAGTTTAACTACCGTCACGAGTGCGCGAAGCTCATGGAAGCCCACCTCGACCTAAAGCCTTGGTTCGGTCTGGAGCAAGAATACACCTTGTTTGATGAATTTGGTGCTCCTTACGGATGGCCCAAGGGTGGTTTCCCAGGTCCCCAGGGTCCTTACTACTGTGGTGTTGGAACTGGCAAGGTCTACTGCCGTGACATCGTCGAGGCTCACTACCGTGCTTGCATGTACGCTGGTATCAACATCTCCGGTATCAACGCTGAGGTTCTGCCTTCCCAGTGGGAGTTCCAAGTTGGCCCTTGCTTGGGTATTGAGAGTAAGTTACTGCAATATAGTTGAGAGATTCAGTGACATGGCTGACAATATGTCTAGTGGGTGACCACCTCTGGGTTGCTCGTTACCTACTCCACCGTGTTGCTGAGGACTTTGGTGTGAAGATTTCATTCCACCCTAAGCCCATCCCGTGAGTATTCTGATACTGTAATGTGTTGTGGAGTTTGGAATGTTAACGGGCTTCTAGTGGTGACTGGAACGGTTCTGGACTGCACACCAACTTCTCAACCGAAGATATGCGAAAAGAGGGCGGTATCAAGGCTATTCACGAGGCCATTGCTAAGCTTGAGAAGCGTCACAAGGAGCACATCGCCGTTTACGGTGACGACAACACCCTGCGTCTTACCGGCAAGCACGAGACGGGTAACATCGAGGCATTCAGCTTTGGTGTTGCTGACCGTGGCTCATCGATCCGTATTCCCCGGGCATGTGCCAAGGAAGGCTATGGTTACTTTGAGGACCGCCGCCCTGCCTCCAACGCTTGCCCTTACCAGATCACCGCTATCATGGTCGAGACTTGCTGCGGTGCTATCTAATGGGTTTCCTGGGTTATTTTCGTTTTTTTTGTTTGTGGGATACGATTTCTGTTTTTAGGGTCTGTTTTGTTTTTCGTTGGGTGGGTTTCCAAGGGGAAAACTCTGTTAAAGGTTGCAAGGCGGAATCGCTTGGGCGTAGGTCCGCAGATTTCACTTCAGGACAGGTGTATCATGGGAATTGGAACTGGCACGGTGAATTGGCGCGTGTGGATAGATAGATTAGTCTAGCCAATTGACGAATTGAACAAATTATAATCATCTAGTTATCCTCGATGCACCAAGTGTTCTGGCATGGGGTTTATGATCGGAATCCTATGTTCTTGAGCTGTCAGGAACGTTACTACGGTTAAATCAGGCAGTGTAGGACGGCCAAGGTTACATCGGAAAGCCTGTCACTACTGGTCCATATCATTATCGATACTGCGGGGCAGAGTTTTCACCCAACTGGATAGCGATATCACCTGTGTTAATCCGCTGATGTACTTAAGTATGTACTTCCTTCCTACTCCTGCGCCGGTATCGGAGTTCATCACGTGAAATCATGCACCAATCGGTGCACTGAAGGGGTTTGATTGGTTGGGTATCACACGCGACAAAGTCAGATTGCGAGAAGCGAAACTCTAAACATTGTGATGTTGGACCAATCATAGCATTACAGCGTATCCACTGGTGGGAGGGGATGAGGGGTAGAAAAGCAAAAGGCTTAAAAGCCCTGGTTACATAAAATAGCTATCGGACTATGGCGAAAACCGCCAGGTTATTGATACGATATGTGCCATGCTTTTGGAAGGCGGAGTCAAGCGGGCTGCGTTAAAGATTCTTAAAATGTCGTTTGACCTAAATATCAATAGACCGGGGGTTCCTTGCTATAGTAACTGTTGGAAATATCTGCAACCGAAAGGATAAAGAAAATTGCCCTCTATCGTATGGATCCCATCCGTCGGACATTTTGTGACATAAACAAAGAGAGGCAAATAATTATTGGTATCCACATGCGTTGTTTTGAAGGCTCGGTTCAAATCTTGCACCCAGTCACATACCTGGCGCCGGGGTATATCGGCCGTGACGAAAATTATTGTTGCTGTCTGATCCACTCCAGTACAAGCCCAATGTCTTCACTCGCTCGTAACGCTTTCTTGATCGCATCGGTGTCAACACCAACACTGCTGTCATTTCGAGCTTCCTCCGTTGACGATGTGCGTAATTTCAGTTCCGCATTCCTACCCACTTGTAGTTGCAGGTTTGCTATACCAGATGACTTATTGGGAAATACAATACGTAATCCGAAGCTGTGTTCGGGCTCCAACATGATATCCACTGGAAGTGCATTGCTAGACATGCTCTGGTCATCATCCGCAGCGCCGTCATCTTGCAGAAATGAATTCAGATCATCCAATACATCGACCTTATTGTCTCTCTCGGCCGGTTGTGGAGGGAGTTTCAAAGAACCTGGAGAGACGAAACAGCTTTCTAAAAGGGTTGTGAGGAGGGCGTATTGACGCAGGACCTGGAAGATCTTCAACAGGTCTCTAGGATGTGAGAAGGGTATTTCGGAGACCCGGCGTCCACCAACTGGTTTCAAATGGGAGTTTTGTAGTTGGTAACGATGTAAGATGCCTTCTTCGTTTTCATCGGGACCGGAAGTGGATGTGGAATGAGGTACATATACCCGTCGGTATATGCTCTCATTTTCGGATACGTTGGGAAGTATCAGGTTTTCCAGCTGCCCATCGGAACCCAAAATGAGGTTCGGGTGAATCGCATGCTCTTCATGCCATGGAAGTACAACGGGCGGATCGAGACGTGCTACGAAGCGCGCAGACGGAGGTCGGGATTGTGATGGGTCTCCAGCAACATCCATTACGTCTTCGAGAGGAGGTTCTAGCCAATCGGTCGTAAGTTCTTCTATATCGCCGAATAAATTGTCCTCCCTGACCGCTGTCAGCAAAGGTAAGGCTTCAGGATATCGAGGTATCTGAATTCTCATACTTGGGTTTCTTTACTTCGTCAGATACCCAGTGACTTGTTGCGCGAACAGGAGTTATTGAACTCATGCCCATTGTCCCGAAATCGGGCGGTATCTCTTCCACTTCTATTAAGACTCTCCATAGTCTCTGACCCTCCTCTGAATTGTCGCCCTCTTCAGACTTGTTGCTCAGAGCCCTCCTCTCTTTCCAGTAGTCGATGCTGAGCCCTACCTTGCCTCGAATGTGCATCCTTGGCCTCCCGTTACCAAAGCACAGCGCCGTAATCTCCCCACCCATGTTGTCCCTTTCATATTCGTATATCTTTTGCAGGCTCTGATAAATTCCGGTTATCGCGGTGAAACAATTCAAGCTTGTGCTGAGCTTGTCTGTGCGGTATAGTCGGTTGAGATTGTCGGAGAAGTCGGAGAGCGAAGGAGTGAATAACGCTGTTCGACCAGGTATCTTAGGTTCCGGTACGAGGTTCTTTCGGAAGATTGCGGCTGCCTGGGGGGCCAGCCCACCGGACTGACCAGCAGTACTCCCGAAATCTAATTGGACGCGCACGATTTTGTTGCCCGAGTGTTCAATCTACATATTGTTAGAGAGCTCTCACTGGCCGGATAACGTTTTGTTTTTATTGGCTGGTACATCGAGTAAGAATATTTTGGCAGCGAGTGATAGCCTAGTTACACCTGGCGTATCCGCTACTTCTTCTTTGTAACACTCCAACCTCAGGAGCCCTTAGCATTTGGCAGAGTAACGGGGGTGCAAATCTTACCCCATTCCTTTGGCAAGCCGCTCCACTGCAGGTATACTAATACGGCCTGGCTTCGACGCCAACAGCTTCAGTATCTCTGCTAGCTCCCTCTTCTTATTCTCGTCTGGTGGAAGCTGCGGCATCTGCGGCGTTCCTATGCCTCCCCCAATATTCATAGCAGGGCCTCTCAGGTCGACACCTAACGCCGCGAGCATGCCAGGAGAGTTAAAGGGTGCCGAAGAAACCGGAGATCTATGTTTTGCAAGGAGAGTGGTGACGGGTGATTGTCCAAGTAGAGTAGGAGAAAACCCGAATGAACCGACGGCATGGGAGTTGGGCGTCAGACCGGCCATTTTGGGGGTCATGCCAGTCATCTTTGGAGTTGTCATAGGTGTGTAGGATGGTGATAGATGTGGATGGATGGCTGGCTGAGGTTTCGGTTGCGGCTGAGAACTTTATTTTGAGCAAACCCCGCTACACTTAATAGCACCCTTAAGCCCTCTACAATCACAATCCTTCAAAATGACCCTACAAACTCTGCACCTGGAAAACATACCGCAGTCTCATGAGGTGCATATTGCTGCGTTTAAAGATGTTACTAATGCATCATTTTTGCGCGATCAGCTCCTGGCTGGCAATGCAGACTTCGAGTACGCATTTGTGGATACCAGAACTGTCGGTGACACTATTTGTCTCTGAAAATCCCAAGCTAATAAGTCTAAGATAGTCTCCACGGCGCATATTCTGGCGGCAGTTCATCAAGCTGTGCACAAGTTTCTCATCGCAGAAAAGCTTCGTACTAGGAACGTTCACTCAGAAATCGTTTTCTGCTTAAGTCCGAATAATAACGTTCGTTCTCCAGTCACCGTGGGGGTTCTGCATCTCTATGTTTACATGTTCGTTCACAGATCTCGGAGTCATTCCGTCGCTTCGGCTTATCTGACACCACGACCTCACTCATATGTATCAAGATCTCTAGCCCACAAAAGCCGATATCATCTGCGGACGTGGAGCGCTATCTTGCTGAAGTGGTAAAGGGAACACCCGTAGAGTTTAGCGATGATGCTATTGCGCAGGAAACAGATTCGGCAAGAGTTAGTAAATGCTATAAGATGAAGGGAAGCAAGTATGAGGTTACCGAGGATCTTGAATTGGACGTACTGGGAAAGCTAGTAATGAGAGCAGTTGGATAACGTAGAAGGGATAAACGGGCACAACAGCAATTTCATACAAAAGTTCGCAAGTTTGACTTTACACTCAACCTTAGGTATTACACTCCGAAAATTCCAGTACTCCCTTCACCTTGCTATCATACATAAAGCAATCTCAAACCAGAACGTAGTATTTTGATAAAAAAAAACCTGGAATCCTTTTATTTTGGTGGCGGCTGATAGTTGCCTAGCGCTGGAGGGCTACCAGCGCCAGGAGGTCCACCCATTGCCATACCACCAGAGGGCGCAGGGAAAGGGGCCGGAAAACCACCTGGCGGAATCTGGAATGGCGGTGGTTGTCCAGGCATCATCGAGGGCGGCATTTGACCATCTCCCATCACGGGTAATCCGGGCATTCCGGGCATCGGAGGAGGAGGAGGTAGACCGCCCGGAAACTGGGGAGCAAAGGCTGGAGCACCAGGCATTGGGGGAGGCGGGAATGGTGGCAGGCCGGGCCGACCAGGAGGTGGGAACACGCCAGGAAGACCGCCTGGCGGAGCAAAACCGAACGGTGGTGGCGGTAGCGGCTGGCCGGGACGAGCTGCTATCATTTAGTTCACAGGGGCATAGAAACAGTGGACATGAGAATATACGTGGAAATCCTAAGCCCGTTGGTGGCAGCGGGAATCCAGGCTGTCCAGGTAAACCCCCCGGCATCATTCCGGGCATCATTCCGGGCATAGGCATAGTTTGCCCTTCGGCAGCATATGAGCTCGTGATCGAATCAATAACGGATTGTGCCTTCTCATGACCGATTTCTACCAATGACGCGCGCTGTCTGTCAGAACCATCAATTCCATAATTAGCAGGGGTGGTAGTAAATACGCTGGTAGTACTCGACAACATTCCGAAGGTGATTGCGACCGCTGTTGTGTGCCTTGCGGACGCTTATGGAGTCGTGAGTGAGGTAGACATCGCAATAGTCGCCTAAACCTTAAGTATTTGCCGTATACTGAATTCACAAGAGGGAGCTTACAGAAAACTAGGTGGATTAGTGAGCGAACCTCGACCAGAATGTAATATGAGAGCTAGATACTTACATTTGGGCATTGTGCGATCGAAGATGGTAATAGTGGTGGCGAGTATGACGCGAAGCTTGCTTCACATCGAGAGGATGCTCTGAAGTGCTATTTACGTCAGGGTATTTGAGATGCATTCTATTGCCCGGCTC
Source organism: Wilcoxina mikolae CBS 423.85 (assembly GCA_014904905.1). NCBI lineage: Eukaryota > Fungi > Ascomycota > Pezizomycetes > Pezizales > Pyronemataceae > Wilcoxina > Wilcoxina mikolae. The sequence goes on along the minus strand of MU122197.1, from coordinate 40,669 downwards.
TATGGTTACCCGGCTATGTATGACACTTGTCCTTGCTCCGTCACTACTTCTCACTCTATGCTTCGCTTATGCTCTACCTTGTAATATATATACTGCCGTACACTCCCTCCATTTCGATTCTTTTCCATCATCTCTATCTACTCCATTTTTACCTATTTACCACTCTTATCATTGTTTTTAGACATATTAACTCTAATCCTATCTGACCCCTCAAATCCCTTGTATACAGTTCAGAATAATATAATGCAATCAAAAAAGGTTTCATTCACTCTTTGCAAAATCGATGTAATTAAGGATACACTTTCTCTAGATGGTTTTGTGAAGCTGTTTATGGCCAAGTATATTCAGGGTCAAATTTCAATATATGCTATTTACTGTATCAAAGATAATGGCCGAGTGTGATTTACTTGATGTATGATATTATTTTTTTGGACCTAGTCACTACAAAATACATTGAACAGTTTCAGAGAATATAGAAGCATCAAATATTAACTTAACTATAATATGTAAAATGGTATATTGGTTTATAGATATTATTCTAAAACTTTTTTGAAAAATTTCAGGTGCTCATAAATTTATATTACAAAGGAAACCAACTAGTACCTATTGATACTGATACTAACATCAACTCTGACAACTCTGATAACTGTGACAATTCTAAATATGGGATATACCTTGTCAAGAAAGATACCAGATTTTCTGAGACATCAAAGCTGTAGTCTTCCTCCTATATATATACAATGATACTGATTATCATTGTCTCTACCTTTCAGAAAAAATAAATACTGAAAGACATTTCCCCTAATATAGTCCTTATTAACCTAATATTTATATATACCTTCAGAGAATGTATTGTTGACACTCAAAGTAATGGACCAGAAAGCTACATCAGCAAAAACAGATTTTGGTTGATTAAGATTATTCAATGTGCTGCACCCATGAAGGTCAAAACACAATGTAGGTATTGGTGAGAATGAGCCTTCAAGTTGTATTGTAGCGATGACATTCTGAAGCTTTTGGTATTCTTTATTGAACGAGCTCTGGTTGTACTTTTATTTCTGCGAACTCTCCATGCTACTTTCGTCAACACTTTGGTAAAGTCAAATACTATGGGCTCAAATGGGGTCATGACCCCATTTGAGACGAAAAACTATCATCTTGTCTTTGTCTTTGAGATGTTTGAAATATGCCTTCATTGGCTTTATTCAAACCCCTTTTAATTTGTATGGCCATCCCTTATACTTTCTTAATTTTTCCAACTCACGATAGTAGTCTTCCTCAACTTACTCAAATTGATAAGGATGTTCATTTGATTTTAGTTAGTATCTATTCTCACGATAATAATTTTTGTTCGCAGATGATATGTTCTCATAATTCTCACAAGTTGACATCACAAATAGTTGTTGCAAATATTTTTTCAGTAAACCCTTAATTTTATATAGTGCTTACTGACCGATAACAATTACAATACTAAAGATTACAAGTGTCCATGCAATAATTGTGAAAAAGAAATAAAGTAATCTTAAGAACCAAAAAACCATATCGCGAAGATCAAAATAAGTGTCGCCTCTCTATTATGTATATTCCCTCCATCAGATACCCATACTCGCTCTCTCAACTGTCATTGAGGACAGATCTGTTGAAGTCAAAACTTCTATAATCCTATGAACTAACTTTTTTGGTATCCGCAATATTGAAATCGTTATTGCAATTGTCGTTGATATTGTTGGTATTGGTCTTGCTGGTACCGCTGACATCAACAGTACTGGAGATGATATCATATCGCACATGACTTGGTAGGAGTACAGATTGCGCAGCTTCAACTTCAGCAGTCATACGACAACATGTGTTATTGGAAACATCAGCAAGCTCTTCAGGGACATATGACAGGTACCTCTTCTCGTGTACTCCCTGGTCATTGTACGGTATTGATGCATTCACCTCAACAACTCCTGTCTATCTCTGCCTTCGACGAATCATCATTTTGAAGTCTTCGATCGTCATGGTTTGGACCTCGGATGCGATAGAAAGGAACTTGACTTCGAGATGACAAAATACAACTATGTAGTGACAGTTAGTATTTATAATCAAATATGATTGAATGTGATCTCATGATGTGCACCTCCACAGGGGCCAAACTTAGCTGGTACCTTGTATTCCCCAGTTTTCCATGCTCCAAGGCAATGGTGAATCGCAGTTGCAGCAAGTACAATGAACGTCGAATTGATCATATCGATCATTCTATGGTCTGTCATTCCCAATTGTCTTACTCCTGCAAAGTATGTCCTGTAAAGTAGGTCCACGATTTCGGTTGCCATAAAACGATACTTGCAATCGTAAAAGATATTTCGGATGACACATTTCGACATTGTTTAAAGACATACCGTTCTTGTCCACTCAGAGCATGTGAATCGGTCTCGATTGAGGAGGTATACAATGTATTATTTGACTCCATCCTGGTACATTGTTCTGAAGCCATATAAGCAATCCACCTTCTCCTTGTACTTATAGACCACTGCTGAGTGTGAGGTGGTAATCTTGCTGAGTGTCTTAATATCTTGTCAGATTAAAATCGTCGTAGAGAGGATGAAATAAATACCACTGAAATAGATGCACGAGGAGAGTCGATATTTCTTATTGCAGAATCGACTTTTGTGACATAATGATACTACCACGAGTGGATCTGGGCAGTCTTGATGGTATTAGTGGTGAAAGAGTTATTGAACATTGCATATTTGCCAGCGATGGGCTTCACTTTGACAAGAACCAATAATTCGATATCAGAAAGCGTCTGTTGGATACAGTATTCTGCTCCAACTATTTGTCCTATCACCTTGTCAATAGGTTCCACTCCTCTCAAAGCTCTTTCAAGATCACACAGTACTCACCCCTTTCCTTATGTGTCATACGCTATCATAATAATTAGAATATGAAAATCGTTGTCTCATTATCAGAGTCCATATCTTCTTGAGAAATCTCAAGGATTGTTTGCTCCTCCTCATAATCGTCATCGATTTCAATATGGACTTCTCGTTGACTCGGAGTGTGAGGTTGGGTGCAAGTCAGAGTTGGTGAAGAGCAGATCACTTGCTAGTACATCTTTGAGAGGAGAATTGTGCATTTTCATCGTTAAGGCAGCGATAATCGTACATATCAGGAATTTCTGAGAGCTCGTTATCGGCATCATCGTCTTGTCTGGATAGTTGATGACTTAAATTGGATGGAAGTGGAGAATGCTTGCATCTACGAGTCATTTGATTGGAAAGGAATATGTAATAATGAAAGTATAAATGAAATATAGAGAGCATAAATTGAACAAGATACAGAGTGTATGAAAACTCTAAAAGATAAGACGATAATAGTCATCAGATAGATGTTCTTTATTGTAGATCAACCAAAATGGTGGACGGAGCTATCCATCCAACTAACCTCCTGATATTGGCCACTCTTATCAGAACATATACTATTGCTTGAAAAGTGGTTAGTCTGCTGAATTTTCATTCGTCTAAAAAGCGAAAATTGTTGTCAGAAATGTTGGGCTGCACACCGCTGACCAGATTAGGATTGAAACACCAAGAGTACTGGATTGTAGTGTACATTTACAGTATAGTCAATTGAGCGTAGTGTACAGATATAGTATAGATCATGGAATTTGTCGTTTCGACAATCAAAATTAGATTTGAAAAGTACATTAGTATTTGAGTATGTCGGCAAGATAGCTTGAAATGGCAATCATCGCATGAACCTCAATTAGCATCTGAAATTCCATTGGGTGTAGTGCAGACACTAAATCGTGGACACCAAAAATTGATATATTTTGGAGTATTTAAGCTTACAATTGAAAACGTTGAGGTGACAATGAATATCATAATTCAAACTATATAAACACTACATAAGAAAATCTATTCCATTGCTACCCAATTACCTCAATAAAAATCCAAGTAAAAATCAAACCAAACAAAAAGTAAACAAATCCCAAGCAAAAACCAAGCAAATTATAATCTGAGCGAAAACCTATTCCCAGTCAAATCCCAAAGCAAATTGCCAAAGATGATTTCCATCGTTTCAGTTTTTCTTTCGGTTTCCATTAGACTTCAGATGGGCTTCCAAACCTGAAGATAGAGAGTTGACCAAATATTTATAGTTGCGCAGCCAATTGACGCTTTTGTCCTCCGGATCCGGTAGTAGATAGTCGTCACTCCAAATTGGGCGGCCCCTGTTCTGAATAATTGTCAAATATCGTTTTTGATGAATAAGCCTCCTCTGGACAAGTTTATCTCTGGCCACAAGATTCGCTAAGGACGATACAAGGCTGCGAGATCAGGGTCCGGAAGATACCATTTTGTCGTTCGATTCTTCCCCTATATTGTCGATCATCTCTTCCTCCTGAGGAAGGACTTTGTCGAGTGGTAGGAATGATCTTCCCGCAGCATTGGAGTATTCGAAATCTTGTCGTTTTGCAGTAGAACACAATAAAGTTTTCGGACTTCCAAATTGGTTGTCGATCGAAGCTATGCAAGTATTGTATTGTCGTTAAATATGGCAGTCACATCTCCAACTTGCGATCCTTCATCGTTATCCGGCTCATATCTGATGCCCCACAATTTCCAGATTCTCCATGAAGGATCAGATATTCCTTCATTCACTGTCTTTACAATGGCCAATATCATAGATTCGATGATACTCGTAAGCACTGTAAACAACGAAAGGTCATCCTTATTGGGCCATTGCTATCAGAAGTTCTTTTCTCCATCATATTTCTGTGCCGTGATGGGATCGACATATATAATGGTATAATTGAACACTTCCTCATCGGAAGGGGTCACTGGACGTCAACGCTCGATTGGCGTTATGTCTTCATCACCATCTAATTATGTCCGCTTTGAAAAAGTGATGTCAACGACACAGAACGTACCTGATTTGACGTTTCACTTTCTCTTTGGTGTAATCTCCACTGGCAATCTGGCCTTCCTCCTCCTGATGGCCATTTCCACAACGTTATCAATAGCAATTTTGTATTTTCTTCCATCAATATTATTGGCAGCAGGATCCGCTTCTGATCGACGAAATTGCACTCTCTGATCAGCTTTATTGGGGATTGAATTGATGCGTTGTTTGATCATGCCATTCCATTCAGGTTTGCTTGCTTGCTTTTTGCCGCAGATATCAAGGCTCGAAGTGATGCTAATAATTGACTCTCTGATGCGATTTGTCTTCTTGTCTATTGTTCTCTTCTCTTCGTAGAGCTCTAATTCTTCCAATATCCAATTAGATTTCCTGATACCCTTTTCTGCAGCCCATACTTTGAATTGTTGAATCGGTATCTAGACAAAGTTAGTATGTCTAATGATGAAGTTTATGGTTCGAATAGGGCAAAAGAATTTACGTTGACAATGGGTACTAAATTTATACGAAACAATAGAGATGGGTTTCGACGATTGCCAAGATGAAATTGAACGTCGGCGATATCAACTTGAAATAAAATTAAGGTAATGATGATAAGGAGAAATAAGTAGGAAAAGGTGATAAGAAGCAGAATGGAGGGTAGACGGAAGATGGGAGTATTATGTAGTTCTTCTCTGTTGTCTCATAGTAATTGAGCTGACTAGGTAAAGTTGACTTCCGGAATCCTGGTCTGTGATGGCAAAGAATTGAGGTATTTCCATGTTCTAATACCAATTTCGATGTGTCAAACATTCAAATCGGCATCTCGTCGACGAATATCTAATTGTTAGACATCTACCTCCCCACCATACACTCCGCAATGATTCAGCCCTGCCATGACATAGAATCTACTTAGTCAAGTCGAAATCTATGTGCTACGAGTTCAGGTCAGGTACAAAATACAGTATCCAGAGGACAGTTACCTAACATGAGAATGGCAAATGTAGTATTGAGGAGATCGTCACGATGCGCAGAATCAACGTCTATCATATGCAAGGTATTTCTACTGATTTCCAAGTTGAGATAACTGTAAGACAATTGATGATTGCACTCGGCTAGTGAGGACGAAGCCAAAGTACGATAGGACCTCTTTTACTGAAAAAGGAAACATGAGGTTAGGGGTTTTACCAGATATCTCTGCCCAAAATAAGCACTTATTTTCTCTACTATACATTTTGTCTTTGCGACAACGAAAATTTACATCTAATGAGTTTGATTAATTGTATACTTTACAATTATTGGAATAAAGTTTACCATTACACTGGTACATATATCAATCACCTCTGACATCACCATTCAGAGAGGGTAAATTACATGTATCTTGAGCAGATTCCAGAAGAAGGATACACAATTACCGCTGATAATGATATCCTACTTCCAGACTATTTCTCGCTATGTCCAAATGACTTGTTTCAGCTTTCCAACGATGATTCTCCAAGTAAAAACGATGACAATAGCTATACAGATCTACTACAGCTGACTTTCAAGTTGAATGAACTACAAATGATGATATTGGACTCGTGTGAAGCTGAAAAGGCAATATATGGTAATTTCAACATTTTGGACGACAGAATCGACCAATGGGCACTGTTTTCATGTGAGCAAGAATATCGTTTGATACACTGATATGTCAAGCACAAACTGAGTAGGATTGCTATCGATGAGCTGATGAAACTTCAGGGGGTAAATACAAACTTCACATCTGCATATACTATGTAAACTAAAATTGATGAAATGACCTATGCACTTGGAAATGTCACATGGAAATCTGGTAAAGTCAGATATATAGGTCCTGTCAATTCAGAAGTGCTACGCGACAATGGAAAGACAAGTTTTTACTATCGAGACCCCATTGACTGCATCGAATTTCTACTCTAACAATCTGCATTTAAAGAATATATGATATATACACCATTTAAGGATTATGATGAATTGGAGAAGAGAGTATACTGTGAAGTTCACACATATGATTGATTGTGGAATGAGCAGGTATGAGTTTTTATTTCGTCGATGTGTCGTCATAATTAAATATTCTTCATAGTTGAAAAAGTCTGTCGGCTCCACTATTATTCCGATCTTTTGAAGTGCTGATCAAACGTATTTGACCAACCATTCTGGCGATAAAAAGGAATGTCCGATCTACCTCAGTCTTGGAAACATTAATTCGACAATTTGATCAAAGTCCTTGAGCCTTGCTAATATCATCGCCATCCTGCTTCTAGTACCTTCGAAGTATCATCACTGTGGTTGTGGAAAAATAGCCGCCATCAAAGAGCAACAAGAATATGATCGGAAAGTGCTTAGATGGGTTTTTGAGATTATATTTCGTCCTCTCAATGCTGTTTTTGAGAAAGGAAAACCCATGCTCTGTGCTGACAGAAAAATGTGACAATGCTTTCCAATTATCTGTGCTTGGACGGCCGATTACATTGAAAATATTTACCTTCATTCAATTAAACACCCAGGTTGCCCAGTATATGAAGGGCTGAAATCATTGTTTGGAGAGGACAATCAATCTACCTAACAACGCCGTGATTATCGACTATATTTCCGAAAGATGATTCAAGCCGTATGATTCGATAATCAAGACGAAAACTATACACATAATTATCTTATTGAAAGATGCGTAGCGATGACGGAAGGTATCTTTTGGAATATGAAATGCATTTCTTTGCATACATTGATCGTTTCTGATATTTTACACACCATCTAACTTGGTATTCTGAAGCATTTGATGGAGTAGATAGTGCCATTTTTGGAGTTTCACAAATGAATTGACCGATTCAATGATTTTTGGGCAATAATACCTCATTACCCAGGATTTGCACAGTTCAATAAGCCCTACACAGCTGTGACATAATGGAGTGGCAAAGAGATAAAAGCATTAGGGTGTGTTATTGTTCCCATTGTCGCGATGACACTTTTTGATTCTTCTTCGGAGCATCAAGGTCCATTCAAATCTGCCATACTCTGTGTCAAAAACCTTATCTACTTTCACCTCATGACTCAGTATCACAACTATACTGATGTGACAATCAAATATATGGAAGACTATCTCAGTGAATTTCATCGTCACAAAGACGTCTATAGTCACATTCATGCCAAAAAGTCAACCAAGAAGGTTGCCAAAGCTGTGCAAAAGCAGCTCGCCATTGATATGCAACATAAGCGCAAAAATGATCCTGCATGATCAGGTCTTTCCGCAGCGGCAAAATGTCATTGCATCGACAAGGGCATAATTCAAATCGATTCAAAAATAGCGTAGCACTTGAGTGATGAGTCTGACTTCAACTTTGCCAAGATATATCTGTTGAACCACTTTTCAGGTCACGTATGTCAGCTAGAACAATTATCAAATGTAAGCTCTGAACTATCGAAAAGGTTGATGATGGACTTGAAAGATGTGTACCGACAATCAAATCGCCATAAGCTATCTTTCTAGATTTTACGCATGAAAGCTCGGAACGAGGTGTTCCAATTCAAAGATCTAAATCTCAACGCCGAAAAATGTCGTTATGAAAATCAAATCTATATTCCATGTCTCCAGCAATTTGAATGATGAAAAATCACCGGCCAGAAATCAAGTCTCTATTAGAACTCTTGTTCTGGTATGGAATGCCAAAAGGAGAACTTCGAAATCACATTACATGGTGTTTCAAAAGATATGGTAACTACACCAGATATGTCGATAACGACGAAGAATTTTGTCATCTACCAAATGCAAAATACAGTCGTTATGATTTTGCAGCCATTCCAGAGACATTATTTCAATGCGACAAGAAGATGATTCACATTGTACTATGCACTGGGACTAACCAATAGAGGAAGTATAAGCCTCTCCGAAACGATACAGTTTTACTCTGGGATGGAACGCAGGGACAGTTCAAGTCAACTAGAGGATGAATTCCAGCGAGATTACGATGTCTTTTCGTCATTGAAGATACAGAGTCAAATCAATGATCACTTTTGCCCCTTGTCACCACAATGGTTACAGGCCCAATACTCGAGGTTCTGGGGATGGTGATTGTTGAGCAGCAAGATCAGACACCTATATTATCTTTGGAGAACAGTAGTTATTGTCGAAAATACCTTTTTGGCGTTGGATCGATATAGGTCATCCCTTTACACATGATTCAGTATGCAGCCCATATGCTTCCATTTTCTTTTGATCTAGATAATAGTCGATGGTTTTTAAATAATACTATTGACTTAGATACGTTCAATTTATTGTATGAGTAGATAGGATACTTGAAATCGTCGTTGCGCATATTGTATAAGTCGATCACTAATATACATGGAAGAAATTTGTATATTAGTAATCATTAGATATAGCAGTGCCAAATGTGGAGCTCTGACGACGAAATATGGCAACGCATATAATAATATGTGACAACGATGACATAAGTTGATATTATCATGAGATCAGGACAAGTAGGAACTAAATCTCAAGCGAGAACCTTAAGAATTAAAAATGAGTATTGTTATGTGAGTGGCCAACTTGGCGATGACTATTTGAAATGCTTGTAGTACCAATTTTGTATGATGAGGGTGGCAGCACAGGGTCAAGTTTCATTGACGCATAGAATGTTCAGAACAGTATCGATTGTACTGTACTGTCTCGGAAAGGAAATTAGTTTTTGCTGATGACTAGGACTTCTGAAGTAACATCTTAATTCACTACAGCTTAAATAGATAGCAATTCTCGCAAGTGATGAAGTTCACTTCAAAGAATATATACTATGCTGTGAGTTGCGTATGTCACGCCAAAAATATTAATTGTAGTTATGGGTGTCTATTCATATGTGGTGAAACTTCTCTGTAGCTATGAAATGTAATTCGACTCACTAGTAATGATTCTGTGGCCACCTTCGTTTTCCTTACACCTCATATGTTATATTCACCTCTGTATGCGTGAAGCAGAATCAACTATAATCACTTGATAATTGGTGGATCAGAAAAGTACAAGAGCCCATGGGGAACAAATTCCTATGTCCCTATTGAATTGGTACTAACTCACAAGGCTGCTATTGAGGAAACAGTCCGTTCAGTTGATACAAACACCCAGCGCATCAGCAAAAACTAATTTGCTTATCAAGACAGTATGGTACGGTCGATACCGTTCTGAACGTTCTAAGCGTCACTGAATCTTGACCCTGTGCTGCCACCCTCACCATACAAAATTCGTACTCCAAGTATTTCAAATAGTCGTCGCCAAGTTGGCAACTCACGTAACAACACTCATTGTTAATTTTTAAGGTTCTTGCTTAAGATTTAGTTCCCACTCATTCTGATCTCATGATGATATCACATATTATTGTACGCGATGTCATATTTCATTGTCAGAGCTGCACATTTCGCACTGCTATGTCTAATATTTACTAATATACAAATTTCTTCCACGTATAAAAGTGATCGACTTATACAATATGCTCAACAACGATTTCAAGTATCCTATCTACTTATACAATAAATTGAACACATCTAAGTCAATAGTATTATTTAAAAACCATTGACTATTATCTGGATCAGAAGAAAATGGAAGCATATGGGCTGCACACTGAATCATGTGTAAAGGGATGACATACATCGATACAACGCCAAAAAGGGGTTTTCGACGATAACTACCATCCTCCAAAGATAATATAGGTATCTGATCTCGCTGCTCAACAATCACCATTCCAGGAACTTCGCGCATTGGGCCTGCAACCATTGTGGTGACAAGGGCCAAAAGTGATCGTTTATTTGATTCCATATCCTGAATGACGAAAAGACATCGTAAGCTCGCTGGAATTTGTCCTCTAGTTGACTTGAACCGTCCCTGCGTTCCATCCCAGAGTAAAACTGTATCATTTCGGAGAGGCTTATGCTATCTCCATTGGTTGGTTCCAGTACATCGCACAATGTGAATTGTCTGCATGTCGTCTTGAAATGATGTCACTGGAATGGCTGTGGAATCATAACGACTGTATTTTGCATTTTGTAGACGACGAAATTCTTCGTCGTTATCGACATATCCGATGTAGTTACCATATCTTTTGAAAAACCATGCGATGTGATTTTGAAGTTCCCCTTTTGGCATTCCACACCAGAATAAGAGGTCTGCTAGAGACTTGATTCCTGGCCGGTGATTGTTCATCATTCGAATTGCTGGAGATGTGGGAAATAGATTTTGGTTTTCATGACGACATTTTTCGGCGTTGAGATTTAGATCTTTGAATTGGAACACCTCGTTCTGGACTTTCATGCGCAAAATCTGGAAAGATGGCTCATGGCGGTTTGATTGTCGGTACGTATCTTTCAAGTCCATCATCGACCTTTCCGGTAGTTCATAGCTTACATTTGATAATTGCTCTAGCAGATGTATGTGATCTGAAAAGTGGTTCAACAGATACATCTTGACAAAGTTGAAGTCAGACTCATCACTCAAGTGCTACGCTATTTTTGAATCGATTTGAATTTTGTCCTCGTCAATGCGATGACGTTTTGCCGCTGTGGAAAGACGTAACCATGCAGGACCATTCTTGCGCTCATATTGCCCCCGGACCAGATGGACTTCCCTTTCACTGTCTTTGAAATGCTTACTTAGCAGCAACCGAACAATTCAACAGTCTGTTTGCATTACTCGGAACCACAGGATACCACCCCACCTGCTGGCGACAAGCAACGACTGTGATTATCCCCAAACCTGGAAAACCTCATTATTCAATACCGAAGGCCTACCGACCTGTTGCTCTTCTCAATTGCCTTGGGAAGATACTCGAAACGCTGATGGCAAACCGACTTGCATATATGGCTGAAGAATACAACCTACTACACAAAGACCAAATAGGGGGACGAAGACAGCGTTCTGCTATTGATGCTGCCATGGCACTTACACATGAAATTGAACAAGGAAAGCAAGCAAAAGAAATCACCACTGCCCTCTTTATGGATGTAAGCG
>MU122196.1:298542-310018 GCA_014904905.1 Wilcoxina mikolae CBS 423.85 | reverse complement strand
GGACCAGGCAGAACGAAACTGACATATGTTTCACTATTGTACGAAGTGTGTTACAGACCACTATGATTTCTTGAATATTTCTTTGTAACTAGAGCAGGGGTGACAGGAGGCTGCGGAGCGGTGCTACCTAGCCAGGGGTTTTTCGTTTTTCCTTTGTTCAGTTTCATTTGTTATGCTTGTTCTTGGTTATTTGTTTGTACCTCACCGGCCATAGCCTGCGGGCTGCATGCTGTATGATGAATAAATAAATAAATAAATAAATTTGTTATGCTTGTTCTTGGTTATTTGTTTGTACCTCACCGGCCATAGCCTGCGGGCTGCATGCTGTATGATGAATAAATAAATAAATAAAAAACCAACAATCTTTCCAGCGTTAATCTGCTTCACTTCATGCAAATTGGAATATTTAAGAACCTCTTGACATGCCTTAACAAATGTGTAAAGTAGCATAAGTAGCTTAATCAGTTTAGTGACCATTGACACTTGGTATCTCGAAAACTTGATAACACTATACTACAATGAGCATATGAAGAGAATATGGTGGTTAAATAAAGGAGAAAACAAGATGATGACACAATTCATTGTGGGTGCCATATGTAAATTGCAGAGTGGTGCCAAATAGAATATAAATGAAAACGAGTAGAAAATGGCTACTTTTTGACGGCTCATTCCCAATACCTGGAAAGCTAATATTGATTCAGCAATGGTGGAATATATTGAAGATGGTTTGGATTTCCAATTTCCAAAATCCATCACATGATCCACTTGCAAAAGTATATACAGTAGTAATCAACCAGTTACGTAGTAGTCAATTGAGATTGGAGAAAGTTTTCACTGGAAGCAAATCAATAACATATTTAATGTTTCCAAAAGAACTGGTAATTCTATACTTAGATAATCAGCTACTATCATGATAGTGATACATTAACAGTCAGAATGGCTAATCTGGATGCGTCAAACTGTAAATGAGCTGCTCCAGATGCAATGATAGAAGTAATGACTAGCCATCATTTATTGATGTTCATATTTCAGTAGCAACACAAAGAAAGTGAACAAGTCAAGAACTTTCAGAGCATCTTGAAAATAATTTGTGTTGATGACATTTAAAATTGTTTATACAATATTACGCATTATTTCCTGCACTTCAAGAAGGTCAACATTGATTCACATGTTCTTTCAATCAGTACTGCTGCAATGTACTATTGTTTAGAGGTCCCATCATGCCAAATGCATTGTGAATACATTGTGAATATATTGTGCTGGATCTCAGATGTATCTGAGACAGATGATGGAACTTTAATGCCGTGCATTATGACTGAATATGGCTTGAGGCTTTGCAGTGTAAGGACGAGCAGGAGCTGCCTCATAGAATTATGCAGGGGTATATAGTTATATCGTATACTGCATCTGTTCAAGCTGCGAATCATTCATTCAAGTGGTGATAATATCTGGTAGCTAACATATGTTCTACTATCAAAGGCTGTGAACAGAGCAATACCACATAGTATATCACAGCTAGTCAGAGTTGTTAAACCAACTTCTGAAGCACTATATGGAGTTATTAGTACTGACAATACTGTGGGAGCAGAACACCTGACATCCAAGGAGTCCATATACTCGAAGTCAAAGAATAAGAAGTGGATAGGAAAGAGTCATATTAACCTCACAATCTGAAATGACATGTACTCAATTTTGCAGCAGGAGTTGAATATAGTAGTGAAAAGGATACAGACATTGTCAAGCATTGTAAATAGATTTGACAGACTTCAGATTCTATGTTACTTTGTCATTGACATCATATAGTGATATTTGCAGTATCAAGCAACAGTATTTTATTGAATAGAGGGATCTTGATACAGAGTACTGATTACCATACAATGGCAGGAGCTGGATGAAGAATATATACTACTCACTCCACATGGGAGATGAGCTGTATAATGAGTGACCGTATGAATAACACCTTCTTTATGGTATAGTATCTACCAAATAAAGTACAAAATATCATATCTGAACATAATGTCACGATTCCTTCATCACTGTTTTTATGGACACACCAAGTAAATGGTACATATCAAGATACAGCCAATATATCTAGCTGTATGATTTGTTTTCTTTTTACTAAGTTGATAATATTATTGTTAATATTTTCTTGATTCAGTAACAAAGTCATGAGAGTTCAAAAGCTAGTACTTGGATACGACAGTTCTTTAGTGTAACAAGTTCTTTGTTTACTTGGTATTTTCCATTGTACCATATCCACTATTTTATTCTTTAACATATATCACCCTTATTTATCCTCATTTTTAATAGCTGAAAATCTTCCGTCTTCATTACAACAAATAGAACCCTTTATATAGATAGCGATATCTAGATCAACCATTGTTTGCTACTTCCTTTCATTGTTTCATGACAAGATATTACACTAACAATCTGTATGACTTTGAGGAGTATTCAAATGCAGTCAATCTTCATTATCCTCCTCCTTCTCCTCTATTTACCAGCTGAGGAGAGACTCCAGATTTGTATAAGGTATTATTGCCTTATATTGAAATGAGTAAGCATATTATCTCACATTTGGTACTTTTAGTATCAGCTCAGAGAAACTCTTTTCTTGAGGAACATCTGACTTTACTATCCGTGCAGGTCTCGAATTGTATCAATGTACCAATACTTACAGGTATATTTAGAAAGGGACTCAGACAATGATAACCAGCAAGTGTACAGTAACATATTCCTGTCTGAATGGGAAAGTATATTGATGCAATACCAATATCCTTGACTTTGAAGTTCTCTTATATCAAACTTTATTAGCTTGAATATCAGGTGGCTATATGGCTCTGAGTGGTCATAACATATGAACCAATGATTTACAGAATTATTGGGATGGTTGTAGGCTATGGATATAAAACCCAAATATATATCTTAGATATCTGAGGCCATATTATAAATGTAATACACAATACAACCATCTACTTTACATTGTTTAAGTACTCATTTACTGGCCGGGAACAAGAACAGCACAACTGCATATCTGGTAGCACGAATACTTTCACAATATTATCCTAAGAGCTATTGATAAAGAACTCACACTGTAATAGTTGAAGAGTTAGTGCTTAATTTGTATGTATCTTGTCTTTACTAATAAATAGTCTCTTGGAACAATCATTCAGATTCAGACTACGTTGAACCATAATATGAAACAAAGTATTCAGTCTCTCTACTAGCTCAATAATATATTTGAGTCAAAAGAACCATACAAAGTTAGATGGCTTTTGCAGAACAATAGGTTTATCTGTCTATAGACTCAGTGCACAACATGTACTCCTTAATTCAATATATTACTTACACTATCAATTGCTTGTATTGTATTAATACTTTCGCTTTCTTTCTACAGCTTTTGATATTATAGAGCATATATATAGTCACTACTTTAATGGTATCATACAACTTCCAATACCATTAGATACAGGATCATAATGATCAATCCAATGTGCATGATGTTCACTTCGACTCCACAATGATATATTTCATTTACCTATTAGACTGGAGTTTACCAGTCTTCTCCAGGCTGCTTACCTGATTCTGCAGCTGATAGTATAAATCCTGTTCCTTCTCTGAACAAGTCTCATTTGTATTGGACAGTGGCCTTGAAGTATCTGGAGGATGTCTTCATATCATCTTCAGCAGAAGTTCAAGTTAATAGAGTCACCAACATTCAACTATCAATTCGCACAATATGAATACAGTACAGTTATGGGGATGACATTCCAATCATCAGCTGGAATAAGTATACTTATCAGGAGATGTAATTCTTCACTTGCATTCTCAGGAACCTTGCATCCACTGATAAAGAAGATGTCTGTCTGCATGAATATGCCGGACTGACTAAATGTTTACTGAATCCACTGATTCAAAACATCCTGAATACATGTTTCAATAATATGAATGCAAGTAACTCTGATAGAGATGTAATACAAGATGAGAAGACTCCCTTTGATTATCTGGCTAGACTTTTTAAAGACAATCATGATGCATCACATTACAATGACTATCTTTGATAACCCTGTTGATACTGCTACTACTGCTGTTATTGCTGTTGATGTTGTTGATATGGTTTGATGTTGTTGTTATTGTTGCTGTTGTTATATGACATCCCTTATCCTGTATGAGCAGTTACTCATCATAATATATAGCATGTTCATTTGAAATTTATATTTTGTTGTTGGGTATTGTAATAGGTGTTGCATTAATATTGGATCTCTTTCATCTCGGGCTGCATTCTATTTGTCATATTACATGTATAAATTATATTAAGAGGAATATTTCGTCTATGTACATTTAAATAAACAGAAGAATATTTGGCAAACTTAAGAACTATCGTATATACAGGCAACTAATACGAAACATTCAGGCTTCAAATATAGAACAAACAGGAGCAAATAATATTTGTTGCAATTAGAATGACAGGTATCTCAACCACTATAATCTTTGTATTTACAATACTGTCAGCGGACTTGTAATGGGTAACAACATCATTATTATAGATATGATTGACAATAAATGACATATTAAGAGTTGACTATGAAGCTCAGAAATATACTTCCAATTCCAAGATATTGATTGTGTAGGTAACAGTTGAAACATAGTTTGTGAGAAGTAACTAAAGCCATCGCATTAGTAGAATCTTAGGCAAGGAAGTAACTAGGATAGTAATATCATTGGAGATATATTGCATGGATACGGAGTCATTGATTGCTTCATGAACAGTATACAGAAATTGCAAAAATTGGAGAAAGTTGATTAATGTGTTATATACACATTATGGGTACATAACAACATAAATGAATGAATGTAATGTTTGTTCAGAATTTATGAAATCTGAATTGTATCACTAAAGTGGCAAGTTTGCCAATAGTAGTAGTGTTAGCAATGATTCCAAGTCTGAACACACAGTGCAAATTCAGGTCGACACTAATTAGTATTCAAATTAGTTGTCTATGCTGCCATTGAAATCGAACCGTCTTTTACAGTCTAGATTGTCCACATGGACTGAAATCATGTGCCAGTCCCTTGGTGAATATCTCAGCAAATTCAGATCATACTGGATATTCTGATTCTGATTGTATCCAGATATAATTCAGAAGTTTAAATGATCTTTATATATTTAAAAACATATCTTAGGTGGTTCAATTTATGAATTGTTGAATCTCCATGTGTTGCACTATTCCATCGATAAAAACTATTAAAATTGACATAATATCCATTTATAAAGTTGTTCCATATCCTAGCCATGATGATAATTGCTGGATTGCATATATAAAAGGTATCTGAGCATGCATTCACCTTGAATTGAGTTGAGATATGGACTCTTCTCTTGTGAACAATGCTGCTAATCTCAATAAATTCAATATCACTCAAGTTTAGTTATACTAGTGGACACATAGCAGTCGTAAAGACTTAAACTAGATATATGAAAACGGAGATACATCATGATAGACGTGCTGATATAGAGACAAGAGAAGTGGCTGCTTATATAGAGATAAATAAATTGAGATTCTATTGAATAGAGATAAGAATATAAAGAATAGACAGGTATTCAGAACTGTAAATGCAGAATAGACACAACAATTGTGAAATTTGAATCTGAATGTGATACACAATTTATATATCACTGGGCAATATTAGATGACTTCAGCTAGGCAACAGCTGTACGAAACAATTGAGTTCAAGTGTATGGATACATATACTTGAATACCAAAGGATTTATTTCCATGTATGGAATAATTTATATCTACTCTATTTTGAGGATCAGAATAAATCACATTTCCTATTTACATATGATATACCATTGATTAGAATATATTGTACCCTACTTTACTCTCTTATAAATATAGTACCTAGATACAAGTGTTCATAAACAGAGGTTGTATTTACTCCATTAACAATATTATGAATAGATGGAGATATTGATAGAGTAGATCTGTTTGATTGAAACCATATACTGCTTGTATTTGATCAAAGTCTAGATGAGGTTTTCACAATTATTATCCATTATATACCAACTGGTGAGCAAAACAGGTTCCAAATTTCGGCTTTGAAGTAGTGCAAACATGATAGGTATTACTTTGAGTAGTCTAAATTGGAATTCAAACTCTAACCAATATCAGATTAGTCAGAATAGGAATATTTCTAATGATATATAATCTCGTGAAGATATTAATTCGGGGCAGAACATCTAATATACACAGTTCTTTGGAATATTAATGACTGATATATTGTTTAATCAGAGTTGAACCATATCTTCAATAGTATTATTTGAACATGTCTGAAGCTATCTTTACTGTGAGTCTGAATTTAAGTCAATCTGATAGAAGTGATATTGATTGAATATTATTTCAAGTATTCACAGCACAATAGTATTGTTCAAGAAAGATAGCAAGCCAAATTCAATTCGATATGAGTTGAACTAGTGAAAGGATAATTATAATTCTTAGCAATTCGTTATCATCACTAGGTATAGGCTTTTGAATGTTATTCTACAACCCATTGCAAAACTTCCTGCTATGTAATATTTGTTGTTGAAAAGGGGGAGATAATTCAGATTTTGTTTTTCATCTTTTGTTCAATTATCCTTATTTATATTCATATTGATTAGCTATCAACTATTGTTCAAAGTATTCATATTCATCTTTATAGTTTCAAAAGCAAGAGTCTACACAATAGTACTATTACTGATTAGCCAGACCAATGTATTTGATATTCAAGGAGAATGATCTAACAATTTAATCAAACGATCAGAAAAATTTACTAGAAGCAATTGTAGTATCATTACACCCCTGATATCTCTATATATACTATCATCTGAAACCTACAGAAAAACAGTCTGATACAGTACCTAGCAAACAATATATCGAAGTTGACATCAGAACATGATGTCAAGTAATATAAATAGATCTTGTAATGTCAGGATTAGACTGATAAATATTTAGAAGATTTGATTTGGAGTCAGGAGTATTCAGTGGAAAAACATGATAATGAACACCAAGTTTGAATTTGCAGCAAACTATTACCAGTATAGCTTATAGACAGTACCACAACAAGGGGAAGAGTAAAAATACAAGCTTATATATTTGGAGTTGGTTTTGGAAAACAACTTAGAGAATATTCATGATAGATAAAATCAAATTGATCAATTGATACATCTATAATATACAACTCATATACTTTGTACGATTAGTTATTCAATGTATTTACAATTCAGTTGGAGGTCTTGTATTATTACAGGAATATAGATAGGTATATACAGCCAAAATTGTAGATAAATTGTTTAATGTATACTAGTATCGGCAACGAACCATCAGAAGTTCATACCTTTGACGATTCAATTCAGATTGAGCGAAGCAGATTCTGGGTAAGCCATTGGCCTCAAACCTTACCATTTCGGCCTACAAGTACGAACAACAATAAACAAGCGAGTTCCCCTCTGATCATCGTAATCGCTAGTCCATCATGTAGCTAACCTCATGCGCTCCATAATGAACTCAACATCAATCCGATTGGACAAGAACTCGCTTACTTATTTACGTTCGCAGTTGTGGGATTTGATTTGAAGTTTGAGATAAACCTTGAAACTTCGTCAAACTTCGTATAGAATCCGACTCGAACTCCTCCTTTGTTCGATCCGCCAGGAACTGATCTGCTTCATCGCCAACATTAATATATACTATCTTCAAGTTGCATGTTATCACCGATACTCTTTTCCCTTCAACCGAATGACATCGGGAAAAAGACCAAGTCGCACCGCAGACGCCAGAACAGCTAGGTCGTATCTGATGCTTCAGGTAAAACCTCTTGAGCCTTGTCGTACCCTGGCAATACTCTGGTACTACAGACGCAGTATTTGCGTTCGGACACACTTACAGACACAACATTTGCATCCATATACACATACAGGCAGAGTATTTATTTCTAGACGCAGTACACTGTACAGTTGCAGCCTTGATTCCCAGTCACAGCCTTGATTTACCAGGGCAGTCAATTGATTACTTAAAGTCACACTTGATTCACAAATTTATTGCTAACTATATACAAAACATCATGGTAGATCTTGGATGCACTTGGGGCAGCACTTGGGGCTAGTGCACAGGTGGAGAAAGACGATTGAGATTGGCTGGCTCACCGCTG
This sequence comes from Wilcoxina mikolae CBS 423.85, assembly GCA_014904905.1. NCBI lineage: Eukaryota > Fungi > Ascomycota > Pezizomycetes > Pezizales > Pyronemataceae > Wilcoxina > Wilcoxina mikolae. The sequence continues at coordinate 301,834 of MU122196.1, read as the reverse complement.
GCTGGATGCCATCGAGCCGTGCTGGCTACACGCGATCGAGCCGTGCTGGCTCACCGCTGGCTGGACGCAATCGAGCCGTGCTGGATCTCGGCTGGCTTTATACGACGAGCAGATCTGCACGGAAACATTAGCGTTTCATTCAGGTGCACTTGGAGGTCGAGCTGGGCTGGCTGTCGACTGACTAGACACAATCGAGCCATGCTGGCTCACCACTGGCTGGACTCGATTGAGCCGGGCTGGCTCTCGGCTGGCTGGACGCGATCGAGCCTGGCTGGCTTTCGGCTGGCTGGAGATCGATAAGGACCGGCTGGTTACCTCGGTTAAAATTGCCTGTACATCTGTTAGCATGGCGAATGAAGAGAGTGACTATGTGAGAGAGAGAGAGAAGTATCATAGAGTTGAACTTAGAGTGCAAATACGATTGAAAGTAAAGGGATCAGACTATATGAGAAGGGCACTTACCCGTCCTCGGCTGTCAAGTGCACTTATGAGGCCAAGTGCACTTAAGAGGCCAAGTGCACATAGGAAGCCAAGTGCGAGCCAAGTGCACTTACGAAGCCAAGTGCAAGCCAAGTGCACTTACGAGTCCAAGTGCACTTACAAGGCCAAGTGCACTTATGTTGACAAGTACACTTACGAGCCCAAGTGCGCTCACGAGCCAAATGCACCTGGCCCCGCCATTACACTGGATCTTGGCTGACTGGACTCCATTGAGCCGAGCTGGCTGGATGCAATTGAGCGAGGCTGGCTCACGGCTGGCTGGCTCACGGCTGGCTGGTCACCATCCAAAAGGAATGGCCAGACGAAGAACACAGTATATTAAACCTCCCAAGGGGCTGTGCAGAGTGATAGGCGATCGTGTGAATTCCTAGCGCCAAGAGTTGTTTGTGCAGTGCCTCACATCGCATTGTCGCGGACTTACATATTATCCAGCCTACCGACGTTTCATGCGCTCAAGGTGCACAACCCATGTCAGGGCGTGACTAATGTACCCGGGAGCACAGATTATTTCCCCATAGACCAGGTGTGAATAGTCTTCAAAAGTAACCTCTACTCCTGCAATCCTAATATTCTGCATATTCATGGCTGATTAGAGGAGTTCAGTATGCATCTCCCTAAAGTATGATCAAAAATATGGGATCTGTTTCAACAAGAATTGTTTAACAGTATTCATCACTGGCAAAGTATGCGAACAGGATGATTGCACTGATATTGGAAAACAAACAATATCACGTGAAGGGTGAATATAGGTTCAGAGTTCATTGGTAAAACCTTATGATATAATCTGAGCATCATCAATATGTGATACAGTATGTATAGTATAGACAACTACTGACATTGCACATATCCCTACAAATTCAGTTTAATTTACTCAAACAGCCATGCAGTGTCGAAATACCAGGAGAATTATTCCAGATTTAGTAGTACAAGTAGTATTTCTACTACTTTTAGGACTTGCTTGCGATGGAAGTTATGAAGATTTGCTCAGCATGTGAAAGTTACTGAAGATAAATATTCAAAACAAAGATAATTTGCTTTCCAATCATATATTGGTAAATCTGGTTCATATCATTAAGAAGTTTGCTCTGCTGTCCGCAGATATTTCAGAGGTCTTTATACTTCTATCCTCTCGGTCTAACAATTACATCAATCTACGTTTTGCACATGAGCTTTTGTACCTAACTATCCTGCACAGCAATATCTTCCCTTCGATAATGAATTCTCCACTTCTTTCAAATACCTTGTATACATTTCCACTATGATTTCCTACTTGAACGAATAGATTCCCTACTGATATTAGAAATTCAAACTTCTGTAGAACAAGGCTATCGTATACTTCTGATTTCTTAGTTTCCAGACGGATAGTATACTTTCGATCATGAGCGACATCGTTGTAAGTAGTCTGCATATGCATGAACATCAATGAACTTATCAGCTATAATGCAACCTCAAGTGCTTTCATATCTACAGCCTTTCTCCTGACTTCGTAGTTTCAATGGCATAGGCTGGCAGAGTTTCGATCCAGTAAACACCATCCATTCCTTAACTGTGGTGTGGCTGTCAGCAATAACATTCATCTAATTTTATTGGTTATGGTAACCGAACGAGTGTTATCTTGAGGAGATAAAATTACATGCAGTGATGGTATTACAACTCACAAATTGTAAATCACCAATAGCCATCGGAACGGGGTCACCAACGATCACTCGACAATAGCTGTATCGGGATAGTACAAGCTCCATCCCTAGACATCATCGAAACTACATAGAGTATCACTCGCATCCAATGAAATCAGATGAGCTGTCATGCAGTCAACCACACCACTGATAAGAAGTTAAAAGTGACTATTGGGACGATGCTCAACCAGCTCACACCATCGATAATGCGAAGATAGCTGAGAGGCAGTAGATATGAAAGTACCTGTGTTTGCAGCATAGCTGACGAAGTCTCTAAATGTCACTCACAATCAAAAGGATACCATTCGCCTAGAAGCAAAGAGATCGAAAGGATACGATATGTACGGACCACAGAAGTCCGAAGGAATGATGTCAGTAGGGGTTCTATTTGTCTGAATTAGAGATCTAAGTGGAAAGATGCGGAAGGTCCAGAAGAGCACTGAAGCGCAGGAAGGACATTGGTGCGAAAAGAAGGTTAGGTAGAGGAGCTTGTTAGGGGTTGTCCCTTAGCAGGTGCACGAGGTACGGAGGATGTCCATGGGAATCTGCAGTTGATCACCTGTTACTATGGATGGTCAACGTCAAACCCGCAGCTATCCTATCCTCTGAGCGACAAAGCTACGCATATCAAATACCGAGCCCAGACAAAGCGGAATAATCAACCCGTGCGAGGGCAGTGCACCTTCTCGATCGAACAGCGATAGTCACGACACTTAGCTGGCAGATTCATCAGACCCGGACAGTTAGGGTGGTATGCTACGATATGCCTAGGCCCCCGATAGTTAGGGACGTCATGAGTTGATGAACCACAATCACGCCATTGCGGGGACTTACGGGTCAGCCGTGCATGATTGTTTCGACCAGAATTACTTTACCTTATCAGCAATATGGGACAGCCGGCTAGAGCGGGGTACGCCTCTACACTCTCCGGCAGACACACGTCAGAGCTCGAGAAGCGGGACTTTACTATGGGACTAACTATACAGTCTAGGGACTCCATATGTTAACTGCGCCCCGGTAGTTCAATCTACCTATTGAGAGCTTGTATGTGGGTCGTCATTTCCGAGTAACGGCAGTTCTTGGTTGAGCTGGTCCGACATAAGCTGCAGCCCTGA
>MU122196.1:248440-282919 GCA_014904905.1 Wilcoxina mikolae CBS 423.85 | reverse complement strand
TCGCTTCCATGACTGCTTCTCCTGTCATTTCCACAACGGTTCCTGCCCCAATGTTTTCCTTCAACATTGATCCATCTGTATAACAAACTATATTGCGGTTATCGTTTTTCAACATTGCGTACTGTTCTTCATGGGCTTTAGCTTCCTTTTCTTTTGAGAGGGGGCTGATATGTGTTTTGACTCTGCTTTCGATCCATGGTGGACAGGCGGTGGTAGAGTAGGTTTCGATCTCCGAGCTGTTTGAGATCCATGGACTGAGGGTAGAACATCCTGTGGTGATTGAGACTGACGCTAATGACTTCGCTATCGGTGCAGTCCTTTCCCAAGTGATTTATGGACGATTACACCCTGTGGCCTACTACTCTCGCAAGATGGATAAGGCAGAGATTAACTATGAGATCCACGATAAGGAGATGCTAGCAATAGTATCTGCCACTAAAGAATGGAGACGTTATCACGAAGGTGCAGCCCATCAAATCAGTGTGATTACCAATCACAAGAATCTTGAGTACTTCACCACTACTAAGATACTGAATCGGAGACAAGCCCATTGGGCACAGAAACTAGTTGGTTATAATTTCAAGATATTGAACCGACCAGGCAGTACAATTGGGAAACCTGATGCGTTGTCTAGGCGTTCGAAGTACCGCCCTAAAAAGGGGGGAGGTAGTATCGAAGAAAACAAAAATCAACCAATACATCGCGCTTTAAGGCCCGATTAGTTGGTGACATCTAAAGGTGAAACAGTTCAGGTGACTGCAGCGAAGTTACGAGGCGAACAGATAATGATTTCTTCCGCTAATTCCAGTAGTTAAGTTCAATTCGTGGTTATTAGAAGCAGTGGTAGGCGCTGCAAATAACGATGCTGTATGGCAGGAAGAGTACATTAGAGCAATGGAAGGAAGTCCAAGCCCTGACATCTCTTTTGAGATCGAAGCCCTTTATTATAAAGGCAAGCTATGGATCCCAGACGATCTACAGTTACGAAAGCAGATATTCGAAGCAGAGTATGATTCGAAGCTAACAGGACATGTGGGACAGGACAAGACAGTTGAGCTGGTTCGAAGGAACTTCTTTTGGCCAGAGATGGAGAAATTCATCGAGGACTATATCCGCTCATGTCCTGAATGCCAGAAGAACAAAGCAGCTTGTCACGCTCGCTACAGACTTCTACAACCTTTCGAATTAGCGTAACGTCCATGAGATTCAATTTCTATGGATTTCATCATCGATTTACCTGTATCTGATGGTTGTTCATCGGTCTGGGTCATCGTTGACAGATTCACAAAGATGGCACACTTCATACAACTAAAGGATGGCGAGAAAAAAGCCACAGACCTGGTTAAGATCGTTCTGAAAGAGGTTTGGAGATTCCATGGTCCGCCATCGAACACAGTATCAGACAGAGATTCCAGGTTTACATCTGCATTCTGGTCCTCCTTGGTTGAAGCTCTCGATATTCAATTGAAAATGTCTTCACCATTGCATCCACAGACTGATGGTCAAACGGAAAGAGTAAACCAGACGTTTGAGTGCTACCTGAGAAACTACTGCAACCACGAACAAGATAATTGGTCAGAGATGTTGCCAATGGCAGAATATGCCTACAACAACTCACTTACCACCGCGACTGGGATGTCACCTTTCTTTGCAAATTATGGGTTCGACCCTTGAAGGAATTGGCCCATTGAAGCAGAAGCAAAGAATCTGACATCAAGGAACTATGTTCATTGGATAGCAAGCGTGCATGACCTGTATCGAAAAGGTTTAGAAAAGGTACAAGAGACAATGGGAAGGTACCATGATAAACATGCTAAAGAACCTCCAAAGCATTCGGTTGGTGATCTAGTGATGTTAGATGGAAAGAACCTTAAGTCCAGACGTCCATCTAGAAAGCTAGATGCGAAGCTACATGGTCCTTTCAAGGTGCTAAAGGTACTTTCACCCACCGCACTAAAGCTTGAATTGCCTAAGCGTTGGCGAATTCATAATGCTTTCCATGTCTCTCTTATTGAACCCTATCGAACAGCCACTATTCTAATCAGACCTGCACCAGAACTCACCACCAGCGAAGGAAACAAACTAGGTTATGATGTGCAAGGCTATGAGTACGAAACAGGTTATGAGGTTGAAGAGATCATGGGCAGCCAGTATAGCAAGAAACGAAAGTAGGTGCTATATCTGGTTGAATGGAAAGGGTATCCAGACGAAGCAGACTTTACTGAGGAACCTTATGAGGGCTTCGATGACAAGAGGTTATTGAGAGATTACCATAAGTAGAATCCCCAGTCAGCTAAGAACAAGAGGTTGCACTAGTACCTTTTCCCCATGAAGGGTTTTTAACGGCTAGCAAGATACCTAGGAAATGGAAGCGGTTTTTGGATACAAGGGGTCATATTTTACCAAGGAGGAAAAGAAGGACTTTGAATTTTGGGTACAAGAGGTCATTTTTTACCAAAGCAACAAAGAGCAGATTAGCATGATCGTTCAGAGACAAACTCTGTAAGAGAGGAGCTAGTGTTACACCTCACAAATTGTACATCACTGTAATGGCGTCCGGCCTATGGCAGGGTAACCATCCGTCCGCCCAGTATATAGTCAGCTCGTGCGAGTGCTCTTGCACGCCATCGATAACCTTACCTGTTGAATCTACCTCATTCTCGAATCCTCGTTTGCAACCGTATCTACCCTAAGACTCTTATATGAGGCCGTACACGGACGTACGTCCTTACACTGTTATCGATCTTTAGTAATTGGATACGTTTCGCTCACGGGATTTCGAGAATTACCCCTTTTCGACTCATTACCATCGAGAAGTCACACGAATACACGAGATTACTTCGAGAAATCACACACGCGATCTACCCTCGAGAAATTCTACGAATCGACGAGAGATTACCTCGAGATATCCTACGGGGCTCATTACCCCTTTTCTTGACGTGTCGGTACACGCGCCAGACCATCGAGCTCAACGCGAAGTCGAAAAGACTGGAAGGAAACCGAAGACGAAATAAGACCCAAAGATGCTATAAGGCCCAAAGACGAAGTAAGACGAGCATCTCGGTTCAGTGTTTTGTGCATCCTTATGGTGCCGAGGCCGCTCAGGCGACTCGGGCTACCTTCAGTGTTTTGAGTATCTTCATGGTGCCGAGGCCGCTCAGACGACTCGGGCTACCATACGAACCGGCATTCATCTCCACCCGGACCTTGATGGGCAGGTGGTGATGTCTGCAAATGAGAGTCCAAGGTCGAAGGGCATGGTCGAAGGGCAAAAGTCGGAGGGCAACCGAAAGTCGAAGGACGAAGCGAAGAGTAGTCGATGACGGTTGGTGTGATGACCGTACCTACGATCCGGATTCAAGCGGACGCAATCACGATCATCGTTTGCACGGAAGTGCACCTTATCGTTTGCACGGAAGTGCACCTTATCGTTTGCACGGAAGTGCACCTTATCGTTTGCACGGAAGTGCATGTACCTTATCGAAGTTCACCTGAATTGAAATACGAAGCTCTCAAGCGCACTTGATGATTACCTTCCTATGATCCGAAGCGCACTTGACGATTGCTTTCCTCCGAACTGGGCGGAAGCTCTGAAGCGCACTTGACGATTACGTTCCTACGATCTGAGCGGAAGCTCCGAAGCGCACCTACGAGCGTCAGCATTGCACAGACGAAGTGCATTTACAGTGAATGATTACACGAATGGCACTTAATGGACGTTTGATTGGACGTACGAAGTTACCACGAGGCGGGCTTCCAAGGGCACAAGCTTTGCGAGAGCTAATCGCACTTGATTGATTACATTGTAAGTTCGATCTTCTCTTGGATGCTCACGAGTTAGATAATCGGCGAATCACATACGATTGATACGTGACGAGACCTTCGAATCGGTCAATGACTTCCGACGCGACGCCGATTCACACCTCCGAGCCTGCACGATGAAAGCTACGGTATACCGAGGGCTTGGATATGGAGATATGGAGATATGGAGGTTACAGGGGTCAATTGGACGTTTCCTTCTTGTTTTCTCCTTCTCTTCTCTTCTTATTGGATCTCGGCCCGGTACAAATGGCGACGGCACGGGTTTTACCACCTACCACTGGAGGTGGACTTTCCCCGTGCGCCGGATCCACCGAAAGGTCACCCTCGAGCGGTACCGATCGGCAGCGGGATTTACGAGGCCGTACGAGGGCGTACGAGCTTGGATTCTTTCTATTTCTTCTTCTCTTCATGTACGGGTATACAGCCCAGGAGGTCTGCAGATACAAAGGGGGATGATGTAATGGCGGCCGGCCTATGGCAGGGTAACCGTCCGTCCGCGCAGTATATAGTCAGCTCGTGCGAGTGCTCTTGCACGCCATCGATAACCTAACCATTGAATCTACCTCATTCTCGAATCCTCGTTTGCAACCGTATCTACCCTAATACTCTTATATGAGGCCGTACACGGACGTACGTCCTTACAATCACCAATGGCCATCGGAGCTGGGACACTAATGATCACTCGACAATAGCTGTATCGGGATAGTACAAGCTCCATCCCTGGACGACATCGAAACCACATAGATTATCACTCGCACCCAACGAAATAAGATGAGCTGTCATGCAGTCAACCACACTACTGATAAGAAGTTAAAAGTGGCTAGTGGGACGATGCTCAGCCAGCTCACGCCATCGATAATGCGAAGACAGCTGAGAGGCTGTAGATACAAAAGCACCTACGTTTGCAGTATAGCTGACAAAGTCTCTAAATGTCCCTCACGATCGTAAGGTTACCATTCGCCTGGAAGCAAAGAGATCGCAAGCATACGATACGTCCGGACCACAGAAGTCCGAAGGACTGATGGCAGTAGGGGTTCTATTTGTCTGAGTTAGAGATTAAAGCGGAAAGATGCGGAAGGTCCGGAAGAGTACCAAAGCGCAGGAAGGGCATTGGTGCGAAAGGAAGGTTAGGTAAAGGAGTTCATAAGAAAAGCGTAGATAGAAGTAATTGTTAGAGTGAGAGGATAGAGGTATAAAGACCTCTGGAATCTCCGAGGGTAGAAAGGCAAGCTTCTTGACGAGGAGAACAAGCCTTATCAATATACGCATTGGAAAGCCAAACATCTTTGTCTTGAATCCCTATCTTTAGTGACTTTTACATCCTGAGCAAATCTTCAAAGCTTCCATCGCAAGCAAGTCCTGAAAGCAGTAAGGATACTACTTGTACTGGTAAACCTGATGTGACGCTCCTGGTGATACAGATGGTACTTGTACCATTTCAATTGATTTATTAGTCAAGTGATCGTGGGTCACCCCGGTTGGAGAATACCTGGTGATATTCCAATCTGTGAGATGTAACTGGTATTCATTTATCAAATGGATCACACTCTCAACCTGAAATGCAGAGTACACAGTATATCATTGTAGGATATAGTATTCACTGGATAAGATCTGTATATGATATCCTTAATTGTATTCATATCTTGGACACCTGATATAGTACTCAGGTAATGTATATCAGAGCGTGCAAGAGAGTATTTTATATGTAGGTCTAATATGTAGTCTTCTGTCCTATATACAAGGTCAGATAGGTACTGTCTCAAGTTCCAATACTACAGTATGCATGATAGCTAGTGTGCAGTATCTCTTCTAGGCTACTCACTTCAGAGGTATCATTCACCTTCTTCTCCTCCTTCTCCTCCTCCTCCTTCTTCTTCTCCTCCTCCTTCTTCCCCAACTCTACCACCACCACCACCACCACCTCTATCTCCTTTACCTGCTTCTCCTTTTCCTCCTCCTTCTTCTCCTCTTTCTTCTCCCTAACCTTTACCATCTCCTCCACCTCCACCTCTTTCTCTACCTCCTCCTCTCTCACCTCCTCCTCTGCCTACTCTTTTTGCTCTGCATAAATATCCTCATATTTATCCTTTCACCTATAGTTTAATCCTAATTGTCATCCATATGGAGGTCAAGATGATACTGATTGGGACCCTTGGCAATGTGAATCTCATCCCACTAGTTGTCAATACTGTAGATGCCATTGTCAATTGTTTCGTTGGTATTATAATGCAAATCTGTAGCCATGGAAATCGTGACAGCAAAGATCATGATAATTGAAATATCTTTCTCTTACATCATCAATAGTGCTTCTATTACTGACTTGTCATATACCTCCCTATGAGTGTTTACTTCAATGGCAATCATGTTATTAACTTCTTTCTTATGTAAAATCAGATTATTCAGTGCTATCTGAATGAACTTGAATACTTTTTCTATTTACAGATACAGTATATCATTTCAGGTATTTATGAGATGAGTATAAGTGTGTACAACCTGTTAGTACAATTGGATACATTGTGAATATCATACTTAATACTGTTATTATTTCTGTTAAAGTACTGAACCTACTGAAGTCTTTTCCTATTGTTTTACCAGTCATTACCATTACTCTGTATAGGGGTGATACCTCTATGTTGTTTCAACTCAGTTAGAATATGATACAATTAATGCATGTTAATACAATCACTGCCAGAGGTATCTGCTCTTGAAGCCAGTTGTAGAAGCTGCCCAAATGCTTGCTATATTTGCCCTATCATTCTGAGGAATTCAAATACATCAATCAAAATATTTTTGTTGGCACAATATTAGCTACCTCATGCCTGATAGTATTTAGAACATTAAAAGCTAGAGATACAACTCACTTTGAACTCATTTGTATTGCTATTCTGGTGAATGGCCAATGTATAAACTGTATGCAGTTCGTTAATAAGTATTCAGATCTCATCATTGTCTTCATAATTGTACATATTGTAGTATCTCCTTACACAATCATAGATCTTATTGATCATGTATAAGTGAATAGTATTAATATTCTTTTGGATGAACCATACAGGTGATTAGTCATGAGAATATAATTCTGCGAGATACTTTACTTTCTTGAGACTGTCCTTTTATTATTTCTGGAAGCAAATATTGAACCTTTGCTCCCTGCATGCCTTCGGCCAACAATGCTCTACTTCCTATATTGTATATAAATCATTTTATTTGTCAGTATCTATATCTCTTGAAATCTCAGCAGCTACCAGCATAAACTCAGATTCGATTTGAAATGGTCACTCTCTAAGCAGTTGCATCTCTATTATGCAACATATAATTTCATATGCAGTAGTAACTAGAACATCATAAGAGACAAAGAAACTTTGGCTGGAATTATATTTGCTGCTGGCTGAAAGATTCTACAGCATAGCAGGTATCCGAAACATCTTTGTATAGAGTGGAAGTGATGTGATATATGAAGGAGATGATGATAGATGTGGATTTCGAAGACGACCAAGACTTATCAGAGATCAAATGGTGATGAAGGCAGTTCTGACTGTTGGTGAAATCGAATTTGATAGTTGGTTTGCCATATACATTGGTGGTAACAGAACTATATTCGATGTGGCTACCATGTACATGCTGAAGCACTCTATATAGTTAACCCATTAATGTAAGGGCATACGTCCTCATACTTGAGCCTCTTTACATATAAAGTTCCAAACCGAAATAAGTAATAAAGTAGTACATTCGGGGTGACATAAGTACTAAAGTAAGATAATCGCTACCCGGCCCGTGCAAAGTATTTTGCAAGGTGACTATATATGAAGGTTGCTTATCCGGCCTCTGCTTCCAAGTACACTTGTGTGGCAAGCATACTTAAGAGGACAAGTACGCTCAGGAGTCAAGTACACATGTGATTCAAGTGCACTTATGACACCAAGTACACATATGAGCTATATGTACTAGGTGCCGCCATTACAATTAACATGTAAAGCCGTCACCTTCATCTGTATTTGCTTTGGCCTGACTGTATACCCTGTGGATTTCTATATGTTATCATTCGCAGTATTAGGTATTGGAGAAACAACGCTTGGAGTGGCCAGTATAGATTTCAAATTTGAGGATATTGTCTTGAATAATCATCTTGCGGTTCCCAGTAGTACTGGCAACGAACCGTTGGGAGTTCATGCCATTGACGAACCGATTTGGTTGGCCCGAACCGGATCCTTGCCAAGCTTTATTCCTCAACTCCCACCATTTTGGCCAACAGTTGCTCACGAAAGAAGGTTAGTGAGTGCTTATCTGATCGGCTCGAATTCTAGTTCATCGTATATCTGATGTCAAGCCCAACCGAATGAAGCAGAAATGAAGCCCATTAAACATGAACTTGCTTACCTATTTTGGTTCGCAGTTGTTGGATTCAGTTTAATTTTCAATTCAAACCCTGAAATTCGGGTTGAACTTCAGATCGAACTCAGATCGAATCCACCTCAGTTCGATCTGACACTAACCGATCCACATTATTGCCAATACTAGTTCTCAGAGTCATTTGTCATATTTCAAAAGTGGCAACTATGGTACAAAAGCAGAAAGGCAGACAACAAGAACAGTAAGAGTACAGAGAGTACACCCAAAGATTGCAAATGCAGTGGATAAAGTTGTGACTTTCAAGTTGTGTTCATAGTGTAGATAAAGCTTGACAGAATGTGCAAAACGTCTGATATATCACAGTGTATTGCATCTGAAAGACGGTCTCACAATGAGACAGATCGAAACATGATTAAATTCGATGGTCATGACAGTATCCTATATTTTCGTGCTGGTATATATCTCTAATCTAAAACAGAAAGAAACAATTCCCAAAGATACAAAAACAACTCTGCCCAGTCTAAATACACTACCCAATACAAAACTCAAACACAATAGCAGATGTAAGGAATATAGTATAATGGCTGTAGGTTGGTCACAGCAATAGTTGCGACTGAGGAATACCGAATCTTAAATAGTCTCCCCGCAAGTGATCTTGCACATTATCAACAATCTACTGTACACATCATCAATATCTATTGAATTTCCAATTCTATCTATCAAACTGTATCCATACCTATCTATACATATAAGGACATACATTGATATACTGTTATCAATCTTTAGTAATTAGAGATATTGATCTCACAGGTATTTGGGAAATTTCTCTGGTTGATATGGTACTACTCGCGATCTACCTTTGGAAAGTCCTAAAAATCAAGATGAAATTACTTCAAGATATCATTTGAATCTCACTGTCCTTTACAAACATAGTTACATGTGATAGATAATCGAGTTTAATGCGAAGTTAAATGACCAGTCAAAGCTGAATGATGGTAAAAAGCTGAAAACTGACTTATGACCAACAGAGAGATTGAAGCCAAAAGAAGAATGAAGATTGTCGAAATAATGGAGGATAGTTAAAGAATAATAATAAGTGAACATAATGTCAAAGGAAGAAACAAAGTTAATGGCAACTGAAACTCGAAGGACAATAATCACAAAGGCAATGTCAATGAGTTCTGAAGGTCGAAGGTCGAAACAAAGTATAGTCAATGATAGTCAGTATGATGATCATACCTATAATCAAAATGTCATAAAGATGTGATCACAATTGTCAATTTGCGTAGAATATCACCTTATGATTTGCACAGAGGTACACCTTATTATGTATATGAAAGTGTCTCTTGACTTTTGTACAGAATGTACACCTTGTTGAAGCACAGCTCAATTCCAATGGATATGTTATTGTAGCCCCCCTGGATCAGATTCTCAAGTGCACCTGCATATGTATATGGATAGTACTTGATGGAAGCTTGATTGCATCATGACAAAAGTCAGTTGGTACTGGACATGGTGGTCTATGCTCAGCTTGCTGCTGTTCACTTAGGGTTTTTTCAGCTAGAAATCTCCAACAGAGTCTGTCCAATTTAGTCTTTGAGTTCAGATGTGATCCTAAAGTGATGTAAATATGAATTATGCATATCTCTTCCCTTTTTTACCTTCCAGTCTCCGAAACACAATATCTTCAATATTCTCTAATGGGGTGTTCAGACACATCGATATTCTTTGAGGTTTGAGAGTTTATATCAAAGTGTTCCTATCAATATATAAGTCACTATCAATTAGAGACCGAGAGGTAAAAGAGAAACGCAAAATGTATAATTCATTCATACATCACTTTAAGATTGGACAAGATCTGAAATACTTAATTGGACAGATTGTTTAGGAGATTTCTAGCCGACACCACTGTGAGTGTACCAGAGTGGCCAAGTGTACCGCTGTGAGCTGAGGCGGCTGCTGTGCCAACTGACTATTCTTTCCGATGTAGAAGTACAATGTAACTATGCGGTGGACTTTCAAGTGTATACACTTCATGAGAGTGTAGGTATACTTGCTCTCATCTCATTGTAAGTATGATCTGCTGTAGTGTTCTCACATGTTAGATAATCGACAAGCTACATATGATTGATATGTGACAAGAGATTACGATTTGGCATATGACTTGACTTAAGTGACCTGTTATATTACAAGAGCATTTTCGAACCTGCACAACAAAAACAACAGCATGCTGAGTAGTTGGTATTGAGACAAGAAGTGTTGAAGATTATTGGGTTCAATTGGATATTTCTTCTTGATGTTTCCTCATTTCTCCACATCTTGTCAGATTTCAGCTGGATACAAATATTATCTACATGGGTTTCACAACCAAACACTGGATGTGGACGGTCTCTGTATACCAGATCGACTGAATGGTGACTCTCAAGTCGTACCGATTAGCAACAGAATTGATAATGTTGTACCAGGACATATGAACTAGGATTTACCCTTTGTTGTCTCTACAAGCATAGGCATGCAGCCCGGCAGTTCTGCTGATAATGTACATCGGGAAACAAACCAAGTCGCACTCTGGGCGCTGGAATGTTTAGCGCGCATCAGACACTTCAAACGAAACCATGTGAGCCTCATCATAAAGTGACACTGCACGTACGTATACACAACCCTGGGTATTACACTTGCACCTCCTGACTCAGCATTCCTTACTGGCGCAGCTATACAGTGCACATAATTCTTACTGACGTATTCATGCAGTGTGCACACCTTTTGATCCACAACACTACTCATGTAACGCATGAGTGCAATCTACAACGTGACATAACGCAATGTTCACAGCATGCAACGTTTATATGATGCCCTAAATAGCATTCATATCTCAGGTGACGGATACAGTGCAGTGACGTTTCTGTTAACGATGTTTGATATTAAGCTCTGTTATATACAGTTTCCCGTTCTAAATGCCATGCTACATGTCACAGCCAGGATGAAGTACATACTCTAAACTACTCTCTCCTCGTTCCAAACACCAAGCTACACGTTGTGGCCAGCTTGAAGTACATCTTCTAATCTACTCTCTCCTCGATTCAAACGTCATGCTACACGTCACAGCCACCTTGAAGTACATCCTCTAAACTACTCTCTCCTTCGCAGTCATCCACCGACTCAGACTCTACAACATTGTACTTGTTCTGATTATCGTTCTCAGTCTCATCCTCATCCTCGTGCTCATTATCCTCATTCTCAACCTTATGATCATCCAGCTGGAGACCACGATATCGCTGAGTACGACTCCTGGTACTGTGAATGTCATCATACTCATTGTCGCTATTATTGTCGCCATCGTCAATCCCCTCCTCAGTATTGAAAGATTAATTTTTAGCAATGGGGATGCGGATTGCAGAAATTATCGGAGTCTCAAGGTCCGGCTCCATCATCAGGACTTCCATCACAGTCTTGTTTAATACCACTGGACGAGGCTTGGTAACGGGTGGCATGTTATTGGCTCCTTTCTCGTGTAGAATGAGGTTGTTGAGAGCTGCCCTAATGGACATCATTACCTTCTGTCTCAATGGAGATGGGAGATCATTCCAAATATTCATGAGATCAGTATAGGTCTCGGCAAAATGTTAGAGCAATTGCATGCATTGTGAAGGCCATACGTTCCGCCGTCATTATCTCGATATCATTAGTACTCCCACTCGGGCCTGTTGCGTTGGATTTGGAAGTCATCAATTTTTACCTTTGTTGGAAGTAAACCTCCAATTCTTTGCCACTCCGTCAGTACGTGATGCAATGCCGTACATATCAACACAATCAGTGCCAGGGGTGTCTGTTCCTGAATCCTGTCATGGAAGCCCTCCGAATGCTTGCCGCGTTTGCGTATTCGTTGGAAGAAATGTATATATTGAAATCGTGGAATCTCCTCGGCAAGAAAGTAGCTAGCTAGTTCCTGGTAGTATTAGCGACGTTACAAGTTGCCGACAGAACTCACCTCAGGTTGAACTCACATGAGGTTCGTTCGCACGATCGCATTGGCACACAACAAATGTAAAATCTGAAGAATTAGGTCAATGTGTATGCAGTGCTCATCATCATCGAAATGGTGCAAGTTGTATAGTCTCCCTACACACTCACGAGCCTTCTTGATCATGTGTGATCTGACTGCATTGAAACTGTTTTTGTTCTGACATACGGCCGGTTAGTCAGTGCGAATGCAATTCTGGGAGATATCTAACTATCGTGAGACACTCCTTCTGACATTCCTGGAAGCTAATATTGAATCCTTCCTGCGTGTATGGCTTCGGCCAGAACAATGCTGTACTGACTGTGTGTTGGAAACGATATGTTAGTCGGTATCTACCACTTTCAGACTTGTATAAGCTACTCGCAGAAACTCAGCTTCAGTTGGAAATGGTGTCTTGCTCAGCAGTTGCTTCTCTATCAAGCGACGCATTGTTTCCAGTACAGCAGTAACTCGAAGGTCACCTAGTGCAAGGACACTTTGACTGGCATATCATTTAGTGCTGAAGGACAGGCTCGACGGTGTCCTAGGCAGAGATGATGGGATGAGTTGTGAAGCCGATGATGATGGGAGTGGACTCCGGAGTTGACTAAGGTTCGTCGCTGAACGAATAGCAATGTTGGAAATAACACTGAGGGTTGGCGACATCGAAATGGAGGCTTGATTAGGCACGGGCAGAGACGGTATCAGGTCTCATCGGGAACCAATCTGTGCACCCGGGCGCATTAGTCACGACCTGACGTGGGTTGTACGCCTGAAGCGCCAGGAACATCGGTAGGCCAGGTAATATGCAAGTCCTCGACAATACGATGTGAGGCACTGCAAAAACAACTCTAGGTGCTAGGTATTCACCCGGTCGCATATTACTCTACACAGCATCTTGGGACTCTTAATATACTGTGTTCTTTGTCTGGCCGTTACAATTGCATGGTGACCAGCCAGCCGGGAGCCAGCCCAGCTCGATCATCTCCCACCAGCAGAGAGCCAGCCCGGCTCGATCGCATCCAGCTGGCCGAGAGCCAGCCCAGCTCGATCATCTCCAGCAAGCCGTAAGGCAGCCAAGCTCGATCATCCCCACCGATCCGTAAGCCAGCCAAGTTCCAAAATCACCCGCCAGCAGAGAGCCAGCCCAGCTCGATTCCGTCCAGCCAGCCGAGACCCTGTGTAATGGCGGTGCCAGGTGCACTTGGCTTGGAAGTGCACGTGGCCTCATAAGTGCCCTTGGCCTCGTAAGTGCACTTGGCCTCGTAAGTGCACTTGGCCTCGTAAGTGCACGTGGCTCACACTTGGCTCTGTAAGTACTCTTCGGCTCTGTAAGTGCTCTTGGCTCTATAAGGGCAATTGGCCTCGTAAGTGCACTTGGCATCTGAGACCGTGTAAGTGCCCTTCATATATAGTCTGACCCTTTTTCCCCCTTACTTTCAACAGTATCTGCACTCTAAGTTCTAAGTTCTAAGTTCTAAGTTCAACTCTATGATACTTCTCTCTCTCTCTCTCACAGTCACTCTGTTTATTTGCAATGCTAACAGATGTACAGACAATGTTAACCGAGGTAATCAGCCAATCATCTCCAGCCAGCAGAAAGCCAGCCCGGCACGATCACGTCGAGCCAGCCCAGCTCGAACATCTTCCACCAGCGGTGAGCCAGTAAGGCTTGATCGCATCGAGCCAGCCCAGCCCAATCATCTCCCGCCAGCGGTGAGCCAGCACGGCTCCATCGCGTCTAGTCAGTCGACAGCCAGCCATGCTCGACCTCTAAGCGCACCCGATCGAAATGCTAATGTTTACCTCCAGATCTGCTCGTCACATATGCCCAGCCGAGAGCCAGCATAGCTGGATTGCGTGTAGTAAGTACGGCTCGATCTCGTCCAGCCAGTCCGGCTCGATCATCTCCCACCAGCAGCGAGCAAGCACAGCTCGATTGTATCGAGCCAGCCCAGCTTGATCATCACCAGCCAGCGGTGAGCCAGCCAAACTCGATCATCTCCTGCCAGCGGTGAGCAAGCATGGCTCGATTGCGTCTAGTCAGTCGACAGCCAGTCCCGCTCGACCTCCAAGCGCATCTGATCGAAACGCTAATGTTTGCATCCAGCTCTGCTCGTCGCATACAGCTAGCCGAGAGCCAGTACGGCTCGATCGCATGTATCGAACACGGCTCGATCTCATCCAGCCAGCCCGGCTCGATCATCTCCCGTCAGCGGTGAGACAGCACGGCTCGATCGCGTCTAGTCAGTCGACAGCCAGCAAAGCTCGACCTCCAAGCACACCTGATTGAAATAATAATATTTCCGTCCAGATCTGCTCGTCGCATACAGCCAGCCAAGAGCCAGCATGGCTCGATCGTGTGTAGCCAGTACGACTCGATTGTGTGAATCCACAACGGCTCGATTGTGTCCAGCCAGCAGTGAGCCAGCCAATCTCAATCGTCTCCTGCCAGCTCAACCGTTTTCTGCAGCCTGTATCGAGCTTCTCCGCCCGTATACTAGCTCGAAGTGCTGCTCCAAGTGCATCCAAGATCTACCATGATTATTTGTATATAGTTAGCAATAAATTTGTGATTCAAGTGTGACTTTAAGTAATCAATTCACTGCTCTAGTAAATCAAGACTGTGACCGGGAATCAAGACTGCAACCGTACAGTGTGCTGCGTCTGGAAATAAATACTCTGCCTGTAAGTGTGTATGGACGCTAATGCTGTGTCAGTAAGTGCGTCCAGACGCAACTGCTTCGTCTGTAGTGCCAGGGTAGTGCCAGGGTACAACGAGGCTCAAGAGGGTTCGATTGAAGTGTCCGATACTCCCTAGGTCTACGAACGGCCTGGGCGTGACATGGTTGTTTTCCTGTTGCTGCATTTGGTTTGGATACAATGGGAGTAGATGCTGAGGAGACCTGGGTAGTCGAAATCGAACCTTCGATACATAAGGCTTTAGCCTTCGTCCGCTTTTTCTTCTGCTTGTCAGTCTGCAAAGTGTGTTTCCTCTTATGACCATTTGCTGTACGTGGCATTGAAGAGACAACTTCAGGAGTGGCCGGTGCTGCTTTTGGAATTGATGATACGGCTTTGTGCAGTGGCTTTATTGTTCGGATCATTTTCAGAAGGCAGTTATGACAGAAAGGCAGAAAAAGAGTGCAGTTGCGATGTAGACGAAGGGTAATGGAGTGTGGAAAAGGACTGATATGTCGCTGAGCATTGCACGTTAAAGGTTTTCTCATAAAGGTGCAGATTCACACGAATTAGTATTAGCTTGTCATGAAAGTGTCGCTTACGATTAGTCAATCAAATTCCAACAATGTCAAGAACACCCAAACTAGACGAAAAACAACTCTGTAAAATACAAACACGACTCCACACAACCCAAAGAGTAAATGCAAAGACCCAATCCAAACAATCCCCCAAATGCGAACCTAACACGTGTGTCAGTATGCTAGTCATTTGCAGCACTGTTGGACGTACCGAAAACCATCACTCAAATTGCTTACCCATCCATGGTAGAGTCAAACGTGATGCCTCGAGCTGTGTGAAGCTCATACCGGTATTGACATCTTCATGTGTGCCAATTGCCACTGACTCCGACGACTCATCAACACCCACCGATATCGACGGAACGTTACACATTGTCTCCTACTGCACCAAAATCTGCGCCATTTACAACCTCGCCTCCCGCTGTTGCTGTAACTCTACCACCGCTCACGACGTCACCACAACAATTTGTGCTGTCTTGGCCATTCGTGCAACTCTGGCATTCATTGACTCGTGCAGCACAGACGACAACACATCTTGGAGAGAGGTATACTCGACATGGTGAGTAGCAGTCTCCTCCGGTTGTGTCATTGCCGAATGGTTTATTGCAACGAACCTGGGAGTAGGTATCGGGCTCTCAGCCAGTTCGGAGGCACCAGGTGTTCCTGCGGAAGATGATCGTAGTGGTGGTGGTGGTGGTGGTGGTTGTTTTGTAGCTCTTGCAATCCTTGGAGGCGCAACTGCAATTGCCTTCAGAACAGCCACAACGATGAGAGGGTTGTAAGCTGTAACGGAAAAGAAGGTGGCCACAGAGTCGTTGCCATTGAGTTGAGTCGCATTCCATGGCTGCAGAGAGGTTTCACAGGGCATGACTAGACACCCAAGTATACAACTGATATCTCTGGCAGGATATAGGACATTCACTGCACGGTGCATGGCCTTTGCGGTGAGGTTTTCGACTTGTGAGAGATGCCATCTATTAGAGCTGTCGTGAACAAAGATGTCGTCCCAATGGTCAAAGCTTACTGGGTGATAGCGTTCAGGGTCGACAATATAAACACTGAAGGGGTATATAAGCATTGGGCCGGAAGGGATAGTATTGGTGGAGATGTCATCGAGTTTCCGTTTCTTCTGCAGGGCAGAACCAATGATTGTCTGTGGCGTTGCACGTTTGTGGGAGGGTGGCTGCAGCTTCGGTATCCCGGGATACCAGGTATCCTTCTTGGCATCGTCTTTGCCACGTTTGGAGTTGTCGCAGTTGTCACAGTTGTCAGAGTTGTCAGAGTTGTCGGAGTTGGAGTCGGTAGGAAAAGGTGAGTTTTCTTTGTGATATCGGTTCATCTGCACCCGAGTTTTAACAAAACAGTCTCGGAGAAATGCCCTACACCCACTGCACCATTCCACGAATCGTGGTTGAGTCCATGCCCGATGCTTCCACATCCCCTGAAACTGTGCAAAATGCCTTGTGGTGACCGGGTCCAAAAAAAGGATATCATACATCAAGTCAATAGTGCCATCTTCCTTGACACCGTGAATGGCATACATCTGAATAAGGCCCCGAATGTGCTCGGCCATAAACTGCTTCACGAAACCATCAAGGTGGAGAGTGTTCTTAGTTGTATCGGTTTTGGAGGGGGTGGATGGGATCTTTTAGGGTGGCTTTGGAACTTTCTGAGCTGTATATAAGGTGTATGAGGGGTCGGTCAGGGTTGGAATTAATGTGTCTAAATACGACGAAGAGAGTGGTAAATAGGTTAAGATGGAGTAAATAGAGATGATGGAGAATTGAAATTGAGAGAGTATATGGGAGTATATATACAGTGTAGAATGGGCCATCAAGGTGCTTGGAATCGTGTGGAGCGGCTCGCAGAAGAGTTGAAACCGTTGGTGATATCAAACATCACACTTGAACAGGAGCTTTCCTGGGTGTGAGCCATCATCGGCACTTACCTTCCGGCCTGAGAGATGCACCTCATATGTTATACGACTCTGGGAGTTGTTTGAACCAGTTCCTGAGTGTGAAATATACTCGTCATGCGAATGTTACATCAAAGTGTGAAAGTCTGTTATATTGGATTCCTACCATACGGCAGTGACATCAGGTTCCAACATAATGATGTAGTGTGGTGTCACAAACAGTCAGGACCTGCCATATGAATTGAGAGAAGTGTCACCGGCATCTCTAGCAGAGTATAGGCCTCTCCAGGTACAACCAATTGACACTGTGCGGTGGTGTCATAAACTCTGAACTCGTGTCTTGGCACACGAAACGAGTGGTATCACATGTTTTCATCCGTGTTTCGTATCATCTGTCCGGTCAAATATCAAAAAAGCAAGCAAACAAGCAAGTCCATGGATTCTGTATTATATTTGCATCGCCATTACTGCCATATTAGGCACTGGCCGTGGCTACATCGTGACAAACTGTGTCTGCAGTATATTCCAGGGTCTTGGCATTTTTTATACAGCTCTGTGAGTTTTGTACGCCATGCGACTCAATTCCTCTATCCCTGCATGGCAATGACCCATGCATGGCAACGCTCAAAATATTCTGCCAACTGCAGATACAGCCCTCAGAATTGTCTACACCACGTGCACCATGGTTCCCATTCGAACTCCGAATCTTTTCTGCCCTATTTGCTTGAAACCTTACATGTCTGACCTGTGGCTCTATAAACCCATCGACAGCAACCATCCTTGTTAATCGCGCCCAACTTCTTGAAGCGATGACAGACTCCAAGCCCCCTGAACGCGTTTGAAAAAACTCTCAGCGATGCGTCAACGACTTTCACAGTAGTTTTCATGCCAACTATGAACACGTTGATGATCCGACGCGTTTCCTCTGTTGTATACGTCTCCTTCTCCAGAACCATCCGAATGTGACTCAAATACAAAAAGCTTCTCATATCCGAATGTGGCAGCTCCTGTCGCGTACGTTCCGACCGACGATAAGTACAATGCTGAGCACAATTCTGAGTAGTGCTTACACAACCCCTTGCATCCGTTCGACAGTAAGGGGGAGTACAATTTCGCAGAGCTGGTCACATCGAAAGGTCTTCCCGCCAACGACATTGACGACTTCCTGAAGAGCAACTGCAGCCTTACACAGTCTGTGCGTGATTCTCTGAAATTGAATTACAACCTCCGACAGAAAATCGATGCGATGGAGGATGGATTTGGCCATGGCTGCTGGATGAAAGCTACGTTGCAGATGGCATGGAATGCGCAGCATCCAGATGCAATTGAGTTTTGGCACCGTGCCCTTATAGAGTGTGCAAAATGGCTACTCTGGCAGCAAACATACGAGGAACCTCTTATATACACTCCGAAACGTTGCTTCAATGATGCTGGGCACCATGTTTGCAACGAGATGCATGCTGGAGACTGGTGGTGGGATAAGCAGGCAAGTACAAATTTTGTGTAGACAACACTACCAGAGGGTGACACGTTGGTGTTAATGATATTCATGTCTGATGGCACCCACCTTACGAACTTCTCTTGCAACAAGAAGGTATAGCTGATATATATGACAATCGGCAACCTATCCGCAGCCGCACAGATGAAGTACACAATGCACAGTGTATTGTTGGTCGCCCTTTTGCCCATTCCCGTCATGATGCGCGATGTCCTCCTCAAAAGAACAAATGCTCAAAGGGAGCATAACCGAATGGTCACTCAGAACGTGCTGCAGCATGTGTTGCAACCCTTACTCATTTCCGAGATCCACACCTTCTATGCCTGCTGTGCTGATGGCAACTTCAAGCATTGTTATTCGATACTGGCTGCATGGATGGCCGATTACCCCCAGCACCGTGACCTTCACAACATCAAGAATGGTGTATGCTACTGGTGCGAATACCCATTGCAGCAAATGGGTAATCAACCCCTCCGACATGAGCAACAGAACCTCCGGGATCATAATATCTATTGTATACTACCAGATTCAAATACACACTTGAGTAACGCTGATCTCAAACGCCACGATGTCAATCAAGATTTCAACATCTCATCGTATCTTGATTGCATTACAAGCGATCGTTCCAAGCCTGATCTACTCCACACGATGCAAATTGGGATGTTGAAGTACCTCCTGACGTGGCTTCACAAATTTCTCAAGCAGCATAAGCGGCTTGACAAGTTCAATGATATTTGGCTCTCGGTGCCTGCATATCTTGATATGACGAACTCAAGATGTGCATAAGAGGAGGTTTCACATTGGAACGGAGGAGAGATCAAGACGATGATATGATTCCTTGTCGGTATCGTACAGAATGCTCTGCGGAACCCTAGCCCCTCTCAGCGCAGTGGTTTTGACCGTGCAGTTGAGTGCTCTCCCTCTCTTGTTGAGTTCTATTTCTATTGCCAGTATCACTCCCAACAGGACGAAATGCTAGACCTCATGGACAATGCTCTATGTCGCTTTCACGATTCGAAGGATGTATTTCAAAGATTCAGGGCTGGAAGACGACTTGCAGCAGAGGGCAAACAGAGACGTACAGAATTGTGTGCCGAGCGGGATGCCGAGTTGGAGGAAAAGAAGAACATGGCAGCCTTTCGACAGCGCATTCACTACGTCTGGAAAGGTATTATCAATGCAGAAATGGCCGAATACATTGAAGAGGGTAGCGATTTCAACTTTCCCAAGATTCATCTTATGCAGCATTTCCAAGAGCAGATACAACGGTACGGTTTGCTTAAATAGTGGTCGATGGAGATCAGAGAAAGTTCTCACCGGCAGCAGATTAAGGACGAGTTTAATGCCTCCCACAGGACGGGTGATTACTATACTCAGATAATCAACTACTACCTTCAGAGTGATGCATTCGGTGTCAGAAAGGCCAACTGCGATGCATGGAACTGTAAATGAGCTGCTCTACAGATGACGACAGAAGTGACCACAGAAGTGACAACGGAAGTTACGGCCGAAGTTACGGCCGAAGCAACCACTGCATATAGACTTCGTTTATTGAGGTTCATATCTCCGCAGCAGGACAAAGGAAAAGAGAAAGTCAAGGACATTCAAGGTCTCTTGAAAACACTCAGTGACGACGTCCTCCGAAATGGTCTATACGATATCACCAGTCGTTTCTTACACTCCAAGCAGGTCAATATCGATTCGGATGATCTCGTAAGCAGTGCTGGCACAATTTACAATGGATTGGAGGTAGAATCACGCAACATGTATGACGAGAGCATCATTCAGAAGCTCAGATATACTGGAGATAAACGATGGTATTCTGGGGCTGCCCGCCATGACTGGGTATGGGTTCAAACTTCGTAATGTAAGGAGGGGCAGGAGCTGTTTCACAAGGTACTGCAAGGATGTGTACCGTACCGAATACTTGGTCTATTCAAGCTGCGAGTCGTCCATTCACCCGTCACGACTACCTTTTGGCTGGCATACGTTGAAGTGACGAAGCCTGCCAACGGTGGAATGCTGGAAAGTGCATGGCAGCCAGTCAGGGTAGTGATACCATCTTTCGGAGGTGCATATGCAGTTATTAGGCATGGATTATTGTGGGTGCAGATAACTTAATTCCAGAGGAGTCCATTTCGTCGAAGGGGGAGAATAAAGGATGGATAGTCAATAGTCAAATAGACCTAGCGACTTGGAACGATGTTTATTATATGCTGGAGGAC
The DNA here is from genome assembly GCA_014904905.1 of Wilcoxina mikolae CBS 423.85. Lineage (NCBI taxonomy): Eukaryota > Fungi > Ascomycota > Pezizomycetes > Pezizales > Pyronemataceae > Wilcoxina > Wilcoxina mikolae. The sequence continues at coordinate 261,852 of MU122196.1, read as the reverse complement.
GAGTTAAATACAGTGCTGAAGAGGGTATAAACGGTCTTTAGAACTGTAAATAGACTTAATAAACATTACTTTGTGATAGGCAAACCTTCAAGTTGCTTGCATCCAATCAGGACATGGACGCAGGCAAAGTGGTTCTCCATGGAAAACGACCTTAAGGTGTAATATGCTGTGCATAGCATCGTCATTACAATGCCCAGAGCTGTGTTACCACCAAGTACCAAGCACCATCTTTCAAGTTGCTTGCGTCCAGCCAAGACGTGGATGCAAGCAAAGTGGTTCACAATGGATAACAACCTTATGGTGTAATATGCCGTGCATAGCATCGTCATTACAATGCCCAGAGCAGTATTGCCACCGAGTCTCAAGCACCATGCAATTACACCGGCCAGACGAAGAACACGGTATATTAAGCATCCTAAGGTACTGTGCAGAGTGATATGTGACCCTGTGAATACCTAGTACCAGAAGTTGTTTTTGCAGTGCCTCACATCATATCGTCGCGGACTTATATGTTACCCTGCCCACCGACATTCCAGGTGCTCCTGGCGCACCACCGATGTCCGGACATGACAAATATGCCCGGACGAAGTGATTGTCTTCCTATATAATAGCAGTCTCTTGGTCACATCAATAGTTGTGACCGGATAACACAAAACCTTAAATAGTCTCCTGGTGAATACTGTTGCATACTATTGATAATCTCAGCCACATATTATCAACATCTACCATATACTCATTTTCAAGTATACAATCCAATCTAGATAACTCTATAAGTACTATGATGAATGTCTTTTCGTCCATCAATTAATATATTGTTAATATGGCAGTGAAATAAAGCCATCATAAGGGAGATATATTGAATTTAGTCAATGAAATAGCAACCTCCCACGGACCATTCAAATTCCACACACAAAATACAACAATATCAAAACATCTAAATGAGACAAAAAAGAGTTGATACATCTTGCTAAAATTGCCGAAACAATACCATCTAACTCAAAGATGATATGAAAAGATCCAAACTAATATACCTCATTACAAGACTCCAAATATATTAGTATGCTAGTAATTAGCAGCACTCATCACACATACTGAGAATTATCACCCAAATTCCTGACCTATCTATAGTGGAGTCAAATGTAATATCTCAAGCCATGTGAATATCATACTGAAATTGACATTTTGTTGCATATCAAGTGCCGCAGATACCTTTGACTCCCAGATTCCCACCAATGTCTATGAGTTCTCAACATCACATATTACCTTATCTATCAGTTGTAATACCTATACCATTGGCAATGATTCTTCTACCACTTGTGACATCTCTTCTAGTACTTTCAATATTATCTGCAAATTGATGATGGCTCCTCTGTACCTCCTACCACTATTCTCAATATCACCACTAATTGCAATTATTGCTCTGCATCACACATTGACTTTCCCAGTACAGATGACATCTCCACTTAGGGAGATACACTGTCAGGTGATATGCATCAATATGGATAGTATTTGGATGTCACAGTTCTATCCAACATATCTTGCAGAGAGGTAGAGTCATCCTGCAGAGTGCAATGTATCTCCAGTATTATCTTCCATTGTGTTGTTACTGAATGATTTATTGTAATGAATCTAGGGGCAGTTATTTGGCTCTTGGCTGGTAGAGAGGCATCAGGTGTATAAAGTTGATAGTATTATAGTGGCAGAGTTGCCCATGCAATACTTGCAAGTGTAACTGTTATTACCTTCAGAATAGTTGTAATGATGAGAAGCTCATAAGCTGCTTTGAAGAATGAGGTTGGAACAGAGTTTGAGCTTATTAGTCAAGTTGTCTTATATCACTATAATGTGGTGTTCTAAGTCATGACCAGATATACAAGAATACATTATACATTTCTGGTAAGGCAGATATGACTAACAATATGTGGAATGAACTTCACAAGGTGAATATATATCAAGGATACTTACTCGGACTCAGCAGCCAAGTACTTTGATGGGGCCAGGTACATCTGCGAGCCAAGTATACTTACAAGGCCAACTGCACCTAGCACTGCCATTAGAGCTTTTAATATCATATATCAAAGAATCGTTATTGGCCAGTGTAGAAAGTAGTATTGATTTGTGAGTATCAAAAGAATATCAAATGTTTGATCTATTCCAGCTTCACCAGAAGGGGAGATATAATGCCAATTATTTCCAATATGCAGTTTTGATAATGACTATGCATAGAATATCATTAACTGACGTAACATTTGATATTTATAAGACCGTATAATCAGTACGTCAATGGTAACTTGTTTCACAAAATATCTAGCAGGAGAGTCGTAATACCATCTGTCACTATTACACAGGTTTTAATATCCTTTATTGACAAATGTTCTTCAACTGATTTTCTAACTTGAAGTAATGTTTATAAGTGAGTATCAATGGAGCATCAATGGTATTATATCTTAGAAGCTCCCTATCAGGAGAGCCATAATGTTGTATATTGAGGTTTTGAAGAATTTGGAAATCTTTTTCGAAACACAACATATATTCAACCTTGATTATGACTTTCAGTTACAGTTTTCAAATTGAGCATCATAGGACCCTCAAAGCTCTGTGTAAAAAATAATCTACAATTGAATTCAATTTCAAAGATTAAGTGTACTATATACAGAATATAGATATCTTTAATGACTGGATTAGTATTTCCTACTGCAGTCTCAAGTTCTGAAAGTGAGCATCAACAGAGCATTAACAGACTTGAAATGAAAAAGTATAAGATTGATCATATCACTTGTTATCAAAGTGAATATTTCAGATATTGTAGCAGTCTTGATTGACGACTCATCATGATGAGAATATTTCAGATTACGGGATAATTTGATTAACATAGGTGAACGCTTCCAGAAGCATATGGCAAATGTAAATTTAATCTTTTAGATATATTCAAATAGATGGCTAGCAATAGGATCGAAATAACTCTGTTCGAAAATTCAAATACATCTATAGATATATGTACAATATCTACTATTCACCAATTGTAGGAAAATCCATTTGCAGGATCAAGCTATACGACCTGACAGGTGTAATCAAACCTGATGACATCTGCAAGTTGGCAGGTAGAATCACAGGTTTGAAACCAGGAAGTATATGTGGTTTAGATGTAGTACAGTCTTTGCAATAGACCGAATCAGATTGATCAGGTAATATTTGAACTATAGGTAGATAATCTTGAAATATTGTAAGTACTAAGTGCTACAAATCAAAAGATATTATCATTATCCAGTGCTGCTATATATCAGATCCAGAGATACTGTTAGCATATCAATCATGAGCAGAATAAGTTATATCTTGGTATTAGTATTAGATGATATTGGGGATTGCATTGGAAAAACAATAAAGTCATGCATCAGGCACTTCGCACAAAATCTCTTGATCCTTGTCGTACTCTAACTCCACAGATGCAGTATTAGCTTTCAGCAGCAGTATTTGTGTCCATACATACTTATAGTCACTATGCAAATGTCTTGGTGATTCGGTCTATATGTACCCCATCAAAAGTACAGTGTTGCAACTTTAGAAGCTAGCTACACCTCCCACAATACCTCTAACTGCACGGCGAGAGATGTCTCTGGCATAAGAGGGGGCAATCCCTGTTCTCTTTTACTTGAGATACTTTTTGTAGCGATTAGCCTGATTACAGGGCAACCTTGATCAACAGTCCAAAATTCTATTGCTCTTGATACTGACTGCCAATTCCTTGAAAACAATCAACACAGCGCCAGACAATGTATATTGACTTGGCGACAATAGAGATCTATCATGCAAGCAGTTGTAAGGACGTACGTCCTCGTATGGATGGATACGTGTAGATGCGGTTGCAAACGGGAATAAGTAATATAGATATCAATTGTACAGTATGTAGGTAAGATAATCGCTAGCGTGCCAAAAGCACTTTGCGAGGTGATTATATATGAAGGGTGGTTACCCGGCCTCGGCAACCAAGTGCACTTGGGCAGGCCAAGTATGCTTGTAAGCCAAGTGCGCTTGAGAGCCAAGTGCACTTGGAAGGGACAAGTGCGCTTGGGAGCCAAGTCCACCTGGCACTGCCATTACATCATCCCCCTCTTTATCAGCAGACCTCCTGGGCTGTAACATATATATATATGAAGAAAGACAATATAAGTTGCGTACGCATTCGTACGACTGCATAAGTCCCGTGACCGATCGGTGCCATCACGGCGGCCTCACGGCAGATCCAGTGCACAGGGAAACTCCACCTCCAGTGGCGATGGTAAAACCCATGCCGACGCCATTTATACCAGGCCAAGATCCATAAGAAACGAAGAGAAGAAAGGGAAGGAAACATCCAATTGACCCTGAATCCTCTATCTCTGAACCGTCCGCGGCGATGATATCGATTATGGCCGTGGCTTTCTTGGGTGCTCCCGATGGAACTTGTCGACTAGTTCTTGAGCATTCTCGAGGTTCTCTGCCGGCTCCCAGCTTGGGCGTAGGTAGTTGTAACCAGCCCACTGAACGAGATAGTGGATCTTCCGCTAGCATCGCTTGGAATCGAGAATCCGATCGACCTCCCACTCGTCCGTATCATCGACAATCATCGGTTGCAGTTCCGAAGGCGGCTGGCCGATGGCAGGTGGCGAGTACTTATCAAGTAGGGAGACGTGAAACACGTTGTGAATACGCATCGTCTTTGGCAAGTCTAATTTGTAAGCATTCTTGTTGATGACTTTACTCACCGTGTACGGTCCTACGTGCTTGTAATCTATCTTCATTGATGCTCTAGCCGTCTTGATGTTCCAGGTCAAGAGCCAGACGTTATCCTCGACCTCGAACGTCATCTCTTTGCTGCTGGCATACTTCATCTGGTGGGCTTGGGCTTCCAAAAGTTTCTCCCAGAGGGTACGGTGTGTCTCCTCGAGGGCGGTTGCCATGGAGTCCGCTTGGGCTTCCGACTTCAGGCGGGCTTCCGACTTCAAGCGGACTTGAACTAAGTCCCTGGGTACCTTGAACTGCATCGTCGGGTGGTAGTTGTAGTTGGCCCAGAAGGGAGTCAATCTCGTCGAAGCATGCACAGTGTTATTGTACGCAAATTCGGCCAATGGTAGGAGCTACACCCAGATATCCTGCTCATAGTTGCAGAAGGCTCGGAGATACTGCTCCATCGTCTGGTTCTGCCGCTCCGTCTGGCCGTCTGTCTGCGGATGAAATACTGTCGACAGTCGGTGATCCATACTCATGTGACTGCAGACCCTCGCCCAGAATCAGCTCGTGAACTGGGTGCACCGATCGGTGATGATGTTGTCAGGGCCGCCGCGTTTGCCGATCACATGCTGGAAGAAGAGCCTGGCCAGCTCCGGTGAGTCGATATACTTTCTGCAGGGCAGGTAGATCGCCATCTTTGTCAGTTGATCAACGATGACTAGGATCCCCATGTATTCGGACACGGTCGATTCTGGCAGGTCTGTGACGATGTCCATGGTGACGCCTTCCCAGGGTCATGATGGTGGTGGCAGTGGCATGTTGATTCCATGGCAGACATGCCACGGGGTCTTGATTCGGTGACATACTTCGCAGCCGCTGACGAACATCCTTATATGCGCGTCCATTGAGGGCCAAAAGAAATCCCTAGAGACTAGCTCAGCAGTTTTAAGAGCTCCGAAGTGACCGGACTCGGGGTTGTCATGGAAGAGACTGATTACTTTTCCGCAAAGAGCATCGTTCGCAGGGACATATATCCTCCCCTTGAAGGTCAGAGCTCCAGCGACGATGCTGCATTGGTTCTCGTCGGCTTCGGCTGTGGCTTCAGCTGTAGCTTCGGCTTCGGCAGTGGCCATTGAGTTATCGACTAACTTACCCGAGACGTCGACCACCCATGGGTCAGTAGCCTTGGCCTTCTTAATCGCCAGTAGGAGGTCATCGTAGGGTTCAACACCAGGTGTAGCGGTTGCTAAGAGCTGTCCGACAGGCTGCTCGTAGCCGATCTCATAGTCGGGCCGTCGGCGGGGTTTTTGGCGCCTTCCAAGTGTTCGATGCTGATGTCGTATGCCGAGAGAATTTCAGACCACCTAGCTTGTCGCCGTGAGAGCACTTTGGAAGTTTGGAAATACTCAAGGTTCTTGTGGTCACACCGCACCAGCACTTTGTGACAGGCGCCCTCCAGATAGTGCCACCATTACTTGAAGGTCTCAACGATGGCGAGAAATTCCCGATCGTACATGTCGTAATTCCGCTCAGCCGGAGAGCATTTTCGAGAGTAAAAATTGACTGGCCGAAGGGTTCCGAAGCCATCATACTGGTTCAGGATGCCCGCAATCGCAAAGCCGCTCGCATCGGTCTGCAGAACGATCGGTTTGGCTGGTTCGAAGTGCTGCAAAATCGATGCTGTGGTGAAGGCCTTTTTGAGTTTCCGGAAAGCCTGGTCGGCTTCTCGAGTCCATTCCCATTTCGACTTGATCGGCTGCACTCGATTTGATGGTTGTCTCGGCTTACTGCTCTGCCCATTGCATTTTAGTAATGCTGTGAGCAGGAAGGTCACCTTGGCATATTTTCGGATGAACCTCCGGTAGAAGTTCGTGAATCTGAGAAGGACTTGGACATCCCATACCGACTTGGAAGTTGGCCAATCCTTGATCGTCACGATCCGATCCGTTTCCATGCTAACACCATTGGCAGAGATAACGAAGCCGAGGAAGCCAACCTCCGAGACCCCAAATTGGCACTTCTCTGCCTTGCAATAGAGGCCAAACTCCTGCAGTCATTGTAGTACCTTCCTCACGTGCTCGTCGTGCTCCTTCTCATTGGTGGAGTAGATCAGGATGTCATCGAGGTAACACATGGCAAAATCGTCGATGGAAGACCGCAGGAAATTGTCGATGTAAGACTGAAAAGCAGCCGGTGGGTTCATCAGACCGAATGGCATGACCTTGTACTCGAACTGACCGTATCGGGTTCGGAAAGCCATCTTGTACTCATCACCTTCATTAATGCGAATAAGGTGATAGGCTCCGCGAAGGTCGAGTTTCATAAAGATCCTGGCGCTGCCAATACGGTCAAGCATCTCTGAGATCAGTGGGAGAGGGTATCAGTTCTTAATCGTCACCTTATTGACCGTACGGTAGTCCACCCAAAGTCTTAATCCTCCGTCCTTCTTTTTGGCAAAAAGTATTGGCGCCGCCGCTGGTGATGATGACCGCTGGATAATGCCATTGGCCAGGTTTGTCTCGATGTGGGCCTTTAGAGTTCTTAACTCAACCTCCGACAGGTTATAGATACACCCGTAGGGTAACTTAAAACCGGGCTCCACGTCGATCGCATGGTGGATTGACCGGTGGGGTCGCAGCGTCTCTGCCTTGGCCTTGCTAAAGACCTCTACGAATTCCTGATACTTGGCGGAGATATGGCTACGGTTATCTGTAAGCACCAGCTCAGGTGCAGCTCCATCTATACTCGTTAGCTGTGTGTTTTCAATCGTCTGATGCAGGGTAGGAATATCTGGGAGTAGCGGTACCAGCCGGCCTGTAACAATGGAGAATGACCGTGGCGCCCCCCCTCCCTTCGTGACTCGGTGAGCCGGTAGCAGTCATTTAAGCCCCGCATTGTTGGTAACTCTTCTGCCGCAACTACCGCCGCTGCTCCTGCTTGCTCGGCCAGCACCCGGTACCATCTCACCTTTGGTAGTGATGCCTTCCATGGAATCTCCCAGCAACCCTGTGCAATCGTCAATACATATGGCGAATGCCTCGAGAACCTCGTCGCTAGCGATGAGATCCTCGAATGCGGTGGCTCCAAGCAGATGTATGTCTGGAACCCCGCCCTCTGCCTTTGGAGTCTCTGACATCACCTGGGTGGCCACTGATCCCACGGGCTCATTTGAGTCCGCGGTCTTTAACCTGTTTTCTCCGATAGGGGTCCACAGGGCTAGAAGTCGACCGGTTACCCAGTCAACCTCAGGGTTCCTAGCCTTGAACCAAGGCAAGCCCAGAACCAGGTCGTATGCCATAGGTATGACCAGCACCTCCGATTCGTCAACTGGAGCCAAGTGATCAAAATACTGAACCGAGATGTTTACTTTTCGACTCTCCTTCGCAGACATCATCAATTGGCCGTTGAGACCCTGTGTAGCTGTGAATGCCAGTTCATATTGTAGCCCGAGTTGACTGAGCAGTCTCAGAGACATAAAGATGCTCGTCACGCCGCAGTCGATTAGAGCCCGAATGCGCTGCATCTTGCTGTGACAATCTGGTGTGAGTACTTCGTGAACAATGTGAGACGAATCCGGCTTCTCTGGACCACCTAAGTATTGACTTGAAAAGAGTGCCCAGCGGGGCTCAAGGATAACTCTCGATTTGAGAGTGATTCGGTGCGGCTGGATCTCATCTATCGTCGCCAACAACGATGTCATTCCCAACCTCTCTAGCCCTAACTCCTCTTCGTCCAGCCTCTCCCGCCGGGCTAGGTGCCGGGAGAGGTATGCAAGTTTTTTGACTATTGGGTGTCGAACGACTTTTGGCGCTGCACTTGATGATGCCCGTTTCCGTTTCCATTTCTGTTTCCGCCGGGCGTTGCAGTTCTCTCAGGGGGAATTGCACTTTTGTACTTCGGGCAGTGGAACGCCTTATGCTCTTTGCTGCCGCATTGTGTGCACTGCCCATTTGCCCTTCTGCTGTCATAGACCTCCCTCGAAACCCACGGAGCTGCAGTCATATTGCCACAAGTACCCCCGGACTTGTTGGTCGACCTCTCGGTTGTCGGTTCTGAGATGGATGGCCGGTAACCTCGCTTCCCGCCTTTTTGGGACGATTCCGGCTGCCTTTGCTGTTGCTGCTGCTGCTGCTGCTGCTGGCCGCCTGATCTCTTATCCGTGTGTATGCCCTCTGAAGCTGCAGCCTTGTCAAAAAGGTCCTCGATTGTCTCGAACCTTCTACCAGCGGGGATTATCGGTCTTACCATGTTTTTGAGTGTGTGTAGGAGACCCGCCCAGGCCAGGTCGTAGAGCATCTGCTCGCTCTTTTGTATGGTCCATCAGGCCTGACTCCAATTAGCTTTCACACGGTTCGCATAGGCTCTAACCGGCTCATTAGGCAATTGTATGTATTCATCCATCACCTTCATCACCGCTCTCCCGCGGCAATCCTTGTCTCTGTATATCTGGGTGATCTCTTGTGCGAAATGGTCGAAGTCCTCCAAACAGGGGTCATAATCTGCGCGTAGGTCGCTGGTCTATTCGGAAGGATCCGTCATCGCCGTCTGATGCTGTGTCATATCCGAGAAGTTGCTCAAGCAGTCAGGGAGAGAAACCATGTATTTGACTTGATCGCGTCCGCCATGTGGGAACAAGTGTTTGTGTGAGTCGAAATTGGAGCGTAACGCGTCGATAAACCTGTCTAACTCCTTGGCTCCGCTGCAGTATCGTACGCGGTCGACCATGGCAAAGATTGCAGGTTTCTCACGTATTGTGACTTCATGTTCAGCACGTTCGGCGGCCCATGTCTCTCGTTCGAAAGCAAATCGTTCTCGCTCAGCCTTTAACCATATGGCCTGCTGTTCGAACATCGTCTTTAGCATCCTGTTTTGGGTCGACATTTCCCTAAGATGCTTGTCAGTGATTATGGATCTGAAGCCATAATCGTGGTCGTCGCCATGACCTTCATCTTCGTCGCCATGACCTTCGTCTTCATCGTCGACCTCTTCGTCGACTTCATCTTCGTCACCTGCGTTGTTGATCTCGACGTCTGATGAGGCGGTCAGAGCGGTCCTGGACCTGGTGATGAGACATGTTTGGTTCTCGGACGCAGAGGTTGCGGCCTGCAAGAATTCCTCGCTGTCGCGACTGTCAGTGATGCGTAATTGAGTTCTAGATGACTTCTTTGGGGGTATTGGGGTGCAATTGTATGAAATCGACAAATCGTCGGTTTGTGTCCGTATCATGACGCGTCGAAAAAGTAAACAAATCACGAAACCCCATGAGCGAAATGTATCTGGTCACTGAAATGCGATTATAGTGTAAGGACGTACGTCCTCGTATGGATTGATACGTGTAGATACGGTTGCAAACGGGAATAAGTAATATAGATATCAATTGTACGGTATGTAGGTAAGATAATTGCTAGCGTGCCAAAAGCACTTCACGAGGTGATTATATATGAAGGGCAGTTACCCGGCCTCGGCAACCAAGGCGCTTGAGAGCCAAGTGTACTTGAGAGGGCCAAGTGCGTTTGGGAGCCAAGTTAACCTGGTACCGCCATTACAGCAGTCAAAAGAGGCAGACCAATAATATGAGTTGAATTGCATGATATATATCCACCAAATATATCACTGTCAACTATTGATAGGTACTAGTACCTGCATCAAAACAACTATAGGAAGTCGCTATTGAAGAAAAGACAAACTTTTGAGGACAAACACATATTTCAAATTCTACAATGGGTATATGAACACAAGGAGTGGACACATGAGGAGTGGAAAGGTGTTATTTGCAGTGATGAATGCTCAGTAGAGAAGAGTGATTCAGGGCGGCAAATGTAGGTCTCTCGACAACCACCTAAAAAGTCATTTAAAGACTACATTTCACCAAAACGAAAGGGCAAAGGTGTTTCCCTGATAGTCTGGAGTTGTTCTTGGGGCAGAAACTGTGGAACCTTCTGCCCTCTCATTGTCAAATCTGTCAACAAGGGTGTCTATGTCATGCTCCTTCAGTATCTTCTTCTTCCAGTCTGTAAACGTATCTATGACACCCTAGGATATCTCATCTTCCATCAGAGTAATACTCCAATACACAAAGCAGCTGTAGTTATGGATTTGTTAGACAAATACAATATTCAGGTAGATAACTGGCCACCCTATTCTCCAGACCTCAACTTCATTGACTATGTCTGGATAGAGCTCAAGTCCAGACTTCATAGGACATATCCAGATATTGGAAACATAAAAGGAGGTCCGGATCATGTGAAAGCAAGGTTGGCCGAAGCCCTGCCCAAGATCAGGAAGAAGATACTGCAGACATACTTTGAGAAACTATGAAAAAGCATGCCTGATAGGGTGGCTGCTGTAATTGATGCTAAGGAATGGTATACTAGGTACTGAGCATATAATGCGATTCGAGATTTTTTTCTCCTTATACAGACATCATTATAAGTATCTAGACACTTTGTATTTTCAGTTTGAAGACTGTATCATCTTTGGTTGGAGTGTAATATTGATTAATATGGTTGGAGAGTGTGTTGGCAAGGGGGTGTACGGACTGAATCACCATGACAGTTATGTAGTGACTGTACAGTCGAAGTATTAGTTTCCAAATACAGCACACTGTAAAGTCACAGAATTGATTGCCTGTCACAACTTTCATTTACCCGGGCAGTCAATTGATCACTTAAAGTCACACTCTTGATTTACAAATCTATAGCTAACTATATACAAAACATCATGATAGATCTTGGATGCACTTAGAGTATTACTTGGAACAGCACTTGAAGCTAGTGTATAGATGAAGAAGATCGATACAGGCTTGGTACAAATAATTGGACTAGTCTGACTTTCAGCAGGCAGGAGATAATTGAGCTTGGCTGGCTCATAGCTGTATGGATACGATCAAGCCATGCTAACTCTTGACTTGGCGGAGATGATTGAGTTGGACTGGCTCTTGGCTGGCTGGAGGAGATAGAGTCATACTGGCTCTCAGCTGGCGGAAGATGATTGAGCTGAACTCACTCCCAGCTGACTGGATACGATTGAGTCTTGCTGGCTCTAGCCTGGCAGGAGATGATTGAGCTGGGCTGGCTCTCAGATCGTTGAATGCGATTGAGTAGTTCTGGCTCTTGGATGGCTAGTGGCTGGAGATAATCAAGCTAGTAGATCTCAGCTGACTGGTTGCGATCAAGCGGGGCTGGCTCACAGCTAGCTCTATACAATCGAGCTGGGCTGGCTCTCTGCTGGCTGGACACGATTGTCTGTATATATGTTACCATTGCAAGTAAAAAGAGTGATCGTGAGAGAGAAGGAAGTATCATAGAGTTGAACTTGAAACTTATAGTGCAAATACAATTGGAAGTAATGGGATAGAAATGGGAGTCAGACTATAAATGATGGGGACTCACTTGGCCTCGGATACCTAGTACACTAGTGTACCAAGTATACCTGCGATCTAAATACACTTATGAGACCAAGTGCACTCACGAGGTCATATATACCTGCGAGCCAAGTATATGTACAAGCTTAAGTACTCTCATGTTTAAAGTTCACCTTTACTTCAAGTGTATTATGAGGACAGGTACACTTACAAGCCAAGTACTTCTGGTACTGCCATGATACTGGATTTGAATTTACTGGATATGATCAAACAGGGCTGACTCTCGGATGGCTGGACACTGCGATCGAGCCAGACTGGTTCATAGCTCGCTGGATAAGATTGAACTCAGCTGGCTTACTAACTGACTGGTTACCATGCAATTGGAATAGCCTGACAAAGAACACAGTGCACTAAGACTCCCAAGGTATTGTGCAGAGTGATATGCGAACCATAGAAATACCTACCACCAAGAGATATTTTTGCAGTACCTTACATTGTATCATTGCAGACTTACATATTACTTGACCTACTGATATTGCAGAACCTCCAAGTATACAATCCACATCCAGGTGTAACTAATATATCCTAGCACAGGGATTGTTTTCCAATGTGCATGAGTTAATATTTTTTGGAACAGTATAAAAAGTGAAAGATGTAGATTCTATAATATGTACAAAATTTGAAGGAATGATAAGGGATAATATGAAGAGTGTTTTGCTAATTAGAAGTGATTTCAAATATATATCAATTTTCACTATTGCAAATCTTATTCAATTAGTTCCATATTAATTACTAGTAGCAAGTTGAAATATTATATGTAAAGATACTGTAATACCTTATAAGCTACTATATGTTACTATTATATTGTCATGATACTGCAGTAACAGACAAAATATCGGTCAGTATAGTAGGAACTACGAAATTGTGTTTCAATTATAGTAATTCGCAAATTTTTCCTGATATAGTACTAGAAGCAGGAATAGAGAGCATAATAGCAGCCAATTATCTTGCTTGTATCTATCTCTTGGCTGAGTGTAAGCTACCTGATTAATTAAACCAGTAGCCTACTAATACTGGTGTAATTATACGCCACATGCAAGTGCAATTGAATTGCAGTGCCAATATTATCTATTTAATACTTTACGATTTTCTCCTATGTATATTTGAAACTGTATGTACTCATATACCATTAATAAATAAATAAATAAATAAATAAATAAATAAATAAATAAATAAATAAATAAATAAATCAATCAATCAATCAATCAATCAATCAATCAATCAATCAATCAATCAATCAATCAATCAATCAATCAATCAATCAATCAATCAATCAATCAAT